>MJUT01061343.1:77816-141371 GCA_002080005.1 Gigantidas platifrons
AAAATTTAAACAGGGCTTCGCATTTCACACATTATTACACAGTGTTGTTAATTAATCGAGTCTTAAAATACATCTCAACTAAAATATTGGTAAAATTTAATCCATAAAAGTAGATTTTGGATACTTTAAATCTGTGCATGTTCTGCACGGACTAAATTTCGCGCGGTTTCAAAGTAATTGTTTTTTCAATTTTCATTCCACCTATTTGTTTTCTTACAAATACTATTAATTAGTATATATAATTATAACCATATTTTAATATTCATCAAATAGTAATTTGAAGTAATTAATTCCTTAAATTGATACTTGTTATCAGTTTGACCCCACTATACTCTGGTATTTTGTAAAGGTTTTTACCTTTACATAAACTATAAAATTTGACACTCAACACAAATCAGTATGTAAGTGTGCCATTGTTGATTAGCCCACTGTAATCTTTTACTTTTTATTGAACATTTTAGTCACTTTTTTATTTGAAAATTAAATTATTTTATAAAACCCATGACGGACAGCAACATTAAGGGAAGTCTGAAGTTAACCCGTGTTGATACTGAAGGGTTCAAACAAAAAAGATTCCTGTTCTCCTTGCTATAGCAAAGGTACATATATAGAGAATGAAATAACTGACCCTGAAAAATTTGGGATCAAGTTCATCAACCATAGTGGCACAACACTTCGGTCTTCAATTCTCTGGATTACAAAGCACTTCCATAAGAGAACAAAAAGGCATAAAAACATCCATGTCTATGTATGGTTAGGTACGTGTGATATCACAAAGAAAGCTAATGGCTTTATAGAACTACGCTATGCTAAAACAGAGGTGCTATTGTCGTATCTAAAAGACAAGTTTGAGGATATAATTCTCGCTATACAACAATCTAGGAAGAAACATAAGCCAACAATAACACTGTTAGAAATCCCACACTGTCCGATAGTGCTATATAACAGGAGGCAAAAGCACCAAGACCCGCAATCTTTTTATGAGGCTGATTTAAAACTAGCCAAACAAATAGACGCCGTAAATCAATTGATTCAAAAGTTTAACTCAGATTTGGCAACTAGATCTCCAAAATTTTCCCTTGATCTTACAAGACCAACCAAAGGACACAAGAAGGGAAAAGGGACAAAAGCACACAGTCACTATAACTTCAAGGACGCTTATATTGACGGTATCCACCCTAGTCCATTATTGGCCAAACTGGTACCAGCGAATAGGAAAACAAATCATTCGAGACTGCTTCGTTAAGAAACAACCAAAACACAAGCGCAAGAAAGATAAACAGAGACATTGAAACTGTAGCAGCATATAAATACTCATAGACTAATCTGAATAGTAAATATTGTGTTGCTGTCTGGACAGTTACTGCATTGTATGCTATACTTCTGAAAAGCTGATAACAACAATAACACGATTTAGTACTATATTAAAAGTAGTTGAAAACGGATAGTAAATACTGTTTTGCTGTCCGGCTCTATTGTCAACATCTGAGTGTCAACAATTCAATAGCCGAAACACATTGTCTAACTACCTTAGACCAAGAGTTGGAAATATAAGAGTTCTATAACATTAGATCTTTTACCGTAAAATCTTAATAAAAAGATAGTAAAAACTGTTTTGCTGTCTTTCTCGTCTTCAGTTTATACCAAAACTTCTATTGTCTCTGACACTGCTCTCATATTCCATATCAAGACACATAGCTATATGATTAACTTGAGATAGTAAACACAGTTTTGCTGTCCACAAAGTCCTGTATCAACAACCTATTGAGTTTTCTACACAATATATTGGAGCAAGTATTAGATACTTGTTTTAAATATAAATAATAGATGATTAAAAATTACTTCCTGTATTGTTGACAAATTAGGATAGTAAAAACAGTTTTGCTGTCGTAATTGTCAAAAATGGTTTCTCCTCGACGATCACGAAGAGAGAAAAAATATCCCATATAAATATACCTCAAGTCTGGCTCTAGCAAAAAGAAATGCAAGAATGGGTCAATCTACTACAGCTGACTTGAACCATGTAACTACTCCAAGAAGACCTCATCATCAGCATTCAAAGTCAGCAAATTACACATTAAATACAACCAAAGCAGCACAGAAAATGATTTCTGCTACTGAGCATGATCTTGATGTCGAAGCTGAATTCAGGGCAGGCAACCTTATTATGAAATTCACCCCGGCTGCATTCTTGATGTTCCATAAACAAATCTTACTATACTATGAAAATTCGAAAATACTTCAAGCCATTTCATATCTTAAAAAGGATGAAAATAATCTTGTAGTTGAAGAATCTTTAAGCATTAAACCTATTAGCACAGATGGGACAAACAGAAGGCAAATATATAGGATAAATCTGTACAAAACAACTTTCACCATAGAAGCAAATGGACGAGACATAGGAAATTTCATTAGAAAAGACCTTCAAGAAATACTTAGGTCTCTGCCATCAAAACAATTTCTGTCAACAATGAATAATGTAATACAAGATACATGCAATGCCTTTCTTAGCACAAAGGATAATAAACGACGGGCAAACAACTCTACAACTGATATACAGTTGCCACTGGCAATCAGTAATACCAATACCATGGAAGAAATACTAGATGTAAGATCTAATAGCGAAACCAATCTGTATGCGACTGCAGTTCGAATAGTACAACTACCATCTTACGAGGAAGTTGCATCAACATGTTCTAGCTGCGATAGCTCAATAGAAAATGATGATTTTGTTCTGTGCATAGTATGTGAAGAAAGACATCATTACTGGTGTCAAAGTATGACATATGAACAATATAATACTATGAATCTAAACGATCTAGAAGACTTCAAATGTAGTCAGTGCAAACTACAGTTAAAAGACTTACAATGCACAAAAATAAGCAAGATAACTCATCAGAATTTGATGATACAATTACTACAAAGTCCTGAACCAGATACGCGAAACACAGCCTACTACACCAATTCCTACAGTTTTAAACATATCTGTACCTGGAAGTGAATCATATGTACAAACAAGGCAAGGTCTGATTACATCAGGTGAAAACCAAACCATACCAAAAACGATACATACTCCAGCATATGCCAATACCAACCAGCATGAGTAAAGAACAACCTGATAGCATCAAATAGTCAAAAAGTACAGAAAACCACAGGTCCAAAAAAGCCTACGAAAAGTTCCAACCAAGATGAAATAAAGTCTAAACTATCTGTAGCCGAGGCACATATTATGAGGTTGGAAAGTACCATTTTAGATAACAACAAACATGTAAGAAATCTAAAATTACAGCAGGTTGGAATGCAACAAGAGGATATTCAAACCAATTCACATGCGCATATAAATAGATATGCAAATTCTCTTGACATAAATAAATGCCACTGTACAACAATTGAAAATCGACTAAGAGATCTGGAGCGAGAGATGACAAATATGAAATTACAACAGTTAGAAAACCAAATTCTTAAAATGAAAAATCAAGTAAACTTAACTATATTACAACCTATAATGAAACCAATGATAAATCCAGTTCCACCACAACCCATCCATTTCCAGCATCAGGCTCCATCTCATCCTTGGGTTGTACATAACATTCCTCCTCCGCCATATATAGTATAGCATATATAGATTGTTTAGAAGTCAATAAATTTTCATATTTTTTGCCTTTTTAGTATAAAGCTTGTAACACAACATCATTTACTTTTGTAGACAAATCCAAGGGAATTTCAAGTACGAACATTATAGAAGTTCACTGTGAAAAATTTTAATTATAAAAATATTGTTCACATTCCTTTCTACGGTGATTTGATCCATACAATATCCGGCCAAAATTATAGTTTGTTTTCACGTGACGTCACTAATCAGGAAGGTGGCTATATTGATTTTTATACCCCGCTCGACGATAGTCGGGGGTATATAGGGATCCTCATGTCCGTTCGTCCGTCACACTTTTGTTTTCCGGATCAACCAAATCTTTTCAAACTTTTAACACAACGCTGTGGACCATTAAATACAGGTTAAGTTCGATTACGGTATATTTCACATTTACCGTTCCTGAGTTATGGCTCTTTTTCTCTTAGAAAATAGGTCGATTGATTGATGTTTAACGTCCAGCGAGCAATTCAGCTATATTCAGGACGAGAATAATTTCAACGCCACAGGACTCGAAACAAGGAAATGTGATGGGTAGGGACGGAGAATTTTGCAAGTGCAACAGGTCTCCTATGGACCACTCATCATGAACATAATGAATTTACTCTTTTCAGAAGAGGCGACGAACTTCAAGACAAGAAATATTGCATTAGCTTCTGCACTGAAGATCGAACTGGCAGATGGTATTCGAGCAGAGTAGACCTACTGCCCCAAAACAGCTGCCGACGCTACTCTATCACCATCCTCTGAACCATCAGTACATGTATATATTGCAGAGTATTCAGATGTTGCCGATCTCATTTCAGCAAAATGTTGCTGAATTAGTTTACAAGTTTCTGATTTTTTTGTGTTGTGTAAGTTCAAAATTAAAAGTAGGTTTTTGATTTAACCATGGAGGGTTTTCAGGAATTACAGTAGGTGCTATGTCATCCAAATTTATATAAGAATTTTCAAAGTGTGATTTTACTCGGAGTCCAAAAGGTTGAATTGTATTGGGTTGTTTATCATAAACATTTTCATATAGAAGATTGAACACAGTCATGTGCAGGATTTGAAGGATAAGCCTTCAATTTGGTTGCATACTGCATACCAAGTTTGATACGTCTGTTTTCAAGGGAAGGCTCGTTTGCTTCAACATACAAACTCTTAACTGAAGACGTTCTGGACGCTCCAAGTGAGAGTCGTAATCCTTGATGATGAACTGTATCTAGTAACTTGATATACGATGGACGGGCTGAACCGTGAGCGATACATCCGTAATCCAATTTTGATCGAATCAACGGTCTATATAAATTTAATAAAACGGTGCTATCCGCACCGCAGTCGGTACTGGACACAAGTTTAAAAATGTTAAGAGCTTAAAAGCTCTTATTTTTAAGCATTTTAATATGGGGTAGAAAGGTAAGTTTACTATCAGAAAGAAGACTTAAAAATTTTGTTTCTGAAACTATTTTAATAGGGGAATTATATAATTTTAACTCCGGGACTGGATGGAGTCCTCTTTTATTACAAAAGTGCATCCCTACTTTTGAGCGGAAAGGGTCCAACTCCAGAAAATCCAGATCCCATACCAGCATTGTTACATAGAGATGAGCAGGTAAACAAGTGTACTGTATTTTATTTTATTTAAACAGATCAACTGTGCTTGATTTCTTGTAATCTGCCTTCTCAATAATTAATATATATTTTATTAAATGTGCAAACAATATGTTCTTGATTTGCAAGGTTAAAATGGACATATGTACATATAGATCAGCTCCTCCCTCTTGTTGATTGTACTTTGAATATAATTAAGTGATTTTTTTTAACTTTCTTGTTCATGCTATTGCGCGGTATATTTTATTTGATGACGATTGAACAAGTTTGTATTTTTACTTAATTTAGGTACAAAGATTTGAGCACAAAAGAACAGAAGAAAACCAATAAAGATAAATAGTAATCAGCTTGATCAATACATTTGTCAACATTTTCTACTGTGTCATGACTTATTTCTTTTTCTTTCAATAGCAAAAGTATACAGAGCTTTACACTGTTTCTCTAAAAGTACCTTTCAAATAATTGACTCTTCAAATTGTTTTCGCTAAAACAGTCAATTTCTTTTCTTTACAAACAAAAAATTGCTTTTAAAAATGTTCGTTTTCTTCATTCAGGAAACCAAAGTGATTTTTTGACCTACCAATTCTCCAGAAACATTCACGCTTCCATTTCACGTGGTTCACTTGTGACAGGAAGTTCAATTGAGCGGAAATTGCAAATCATACCAATTCATTTAATCTTTAAATTTAACCTTTCTTTTTGGATGACATGTAACGCATAACGGTACAGGCGGATGATTAAATAAAAAAAAGTAGAAAATGAAAAGCTTAAATGTAAACATCTGTGATTAATCTATTTAAACATTTCACGAGAGTTTATTTAGGCTAATCGTTGTTATGGCGACTGTTACAACAAAGGAGATAACCCAACTTAAAAATAGCGTTACGAAATCGGAAACCAATGTAACGCGCAATATACGAAACCTGTAACAGAAATACTTACTCTGCTCAAAATGAGCAATCTTTATAGAGAACCTTGCATAGATGTTCTCTACCAAATGTCAGTTCATTTAGGAAAGCAGTTTCAGTGAAGATTTTTTAGAAATCAACCAATCAGAAATTGCCTGTGGTGGCCATGTTTGTTATAGGATCGGAAACTAAGTTTTGATTCATTTGGCAAAGCGGTTTCAGAGGAGATTTATTTTAGAAATAAACCAATCAGAAACAATAATGGCCTGTGGCAACCATGTTTGTAAATGGATCGGGACGAAATGAGCAATCTTCATAGAAGACCTTCCATAGATGCTTCCTACCAAGTTTCAGTTCATTTGGTAAAGCGGTTTCAGAGGAGATTTTTTTTAGAAATCAACCAATCAGAAACAAGAATGGCCTGTGGCGGCCATGTTTGGTAACAGATTGGGACGAAATTAGCAATCTTTATAGAGGACTTTACATAGCTGCTGCCTACCAAGTTTTGGTTCAATCGGATAAGCAGTTTCATGGAAGAAGATTTTTAGAAATTGACCAATCAGAAGAATTGCCTGTGGTGGCCATGTTTTTTAACGAATCGGGATGAAATGAGCAATATTTATAGAGAACCTTCCATAGATGCTCTATCAAATGCCAGTTCATTTGGGAAAGCATTTTCAGAGAAGATTTTTTTATAAATCAACCAATCAGAAACAAGAATGGCCTGTAGAGGCCATGTTTGTTAGCGAATCGGAACTATATGAGCAGTCTTTATAGAGGACCTTCCAAGGATGCTTTCTACCAAGTTTCTGTTCATTTGGTCAAGGGGTTTTAGAGTAGAAGATTTTAAAAAATCAGTCATTCAGAAACAAGAATTGCCTGTGGTGGCCATGTTTGTTGATGGATCGGGACAAAATTAGCAAACTGTATAGGGGACCTTCCATAGATGCTTCCTACCAAGTTTCAGTTCATTTGGCTGAGGGGGTCTCAGAGGAGAAGATTAAAATGTGAAAAGTTAACGTACAACAAACGGACGGACGCCAAGTTATGGCAAAAGCTCACATTGCCTTTGTCAAGGTGAGCTATAAACCATTATACAATCACAAAATTTAGATGTTTGTTAAATAATTTCTTCAAATATCTACTGCATGTCCAGGTTAAAGAATCAGCTTAGCCAGATCATCATTATAATGTTCCCTAATGTGTGATACATCTCAATCTACAAAATACAATTTCCAAGTACATTGAAACTTGATTTAAGCAGCCACTTAAGGGCATGCAAAAACTGGCTGCTTAATAAAGGTGACCTGTAATTCAAGGTTAACATTTTTTAAGTATTACAAATATTCCAGAATTAAAACTGTTTCATCCCTGTCAAGGGTACTCATCAGGTGGCTTTGCGATCTATTCATGCTTAAAATTAAACTTGGTTATATTCAAAAGAATTCTAATAAAGTTTGAAGCTCACTTTTTGAGGGTTTTTTTATACTTTTATTTTTAAGTTAAATCAAGGGGAAATCATAATCATGTAAATAAGCTATCAGGGGCGGGGCACTAGTCATCTGGTTATATATATTTACATAAATAATATAGAGCAACTTAAAAAATAAATTTACATTTAAATTTTTCCATCACATGGAGTTATGTGCCCGTTAGAGGAACAATTCTACATCTAATTTTCATTCTTTATACTAAATTCAATCAGCAGGTATCATAATCCAAAAACAAGTTCCTTTTGTGAGATAAAATGGCTGTTGTAGTCTGAAATAAAAAAATGTTATTAACTTGGAAATATTAAGGTCAAACCATTATAAATATTATAGTCAAACCTGTCCATGCAGTCAGCTCTATTAAGCTGTGTCGTCAATAATCAGTCAAGAATTGTGCTTGTGTTCTAGCAAGCCTTTATATGGGTTCTAGAAACCATTTGTTATTTTAATTGTGCTAGCTATTGTATATAAATATTCAAAACAGCATACACTATTTTTATGCCCTTACAATTTAATTGGATTCTACCAAATTAAACATATAACTCGCTTTTGTCACTATCACATTCCTCATGTGGGAAAAGCCCTACAAATCAATTTTTGTTGAAATTGCAGCACTTTGAAATTGCTTTATTAAATCAAATCAACTGACGGGATCAGATAATGTGACTAGGGTACAATTGCCAATGCTGTTACTATACAAAAGCCTAACCATAATAAGTGGTAATAGGTCCTTATAAACCATATTGATTATAACATTATCTCTGCTTACTAGTATATGAATATATTATTATCTAATTTGTGTTGTACTGATAGCAAAGGTCAAATAAAGGTAACAGACAATCTGCACATTTCCGATCTTTTTTTTTAAATTATGTGCTTGACAAGAGATATTTCCCTTTATGACACACCCAATCTTAAAATGAAGAATTCATAGCTACTAGATAAAATTTCTCGAATTAGTGTTCATTTAACCCTTTAACTTTTAGAGGAAAGGAGGGAATATTCATGAATTTATCAAGTGCAAAAAAGTTCTACAGTATGAGTATCTAACATGTCATATATATCAGACTTGTTAATACTATATTTGCTTAACCTGATTTCTAAGATTTCACACCCTAAAAGCATTCTTTTTACTCATGAAGTGAATAAAAATGAAAGAGAAGTAGAGTATAAGTTACAATTGCCTATGGCTGATACGTTTTCAGTCATCATAAGAAAATGTAAAATATTGTTCTAACTGGCAAAGTGGTTTCAGAAGAGATTGTATTGTGTATTGGCCAATATGAAAAACAAAAAAAGAATTGTTGAATGGTCATGTTCTTTTGTTCAAACATCATTCCTGCAATATTTAGTTCCATTGCCAAAGTAATTTCAGTAGATAATGTTTTTTTATGAATGAGTTTTCCTGCATATAAAAAATTTTAATTAACAAAAGGGAAATTGAATTTATATTAAAAAAAAGTTTTTTGTTGGTGACTTTACCAGTATAATTCAGTATTCAGTATAAAAGTTGATAAACATTAATTTACTACAAGACTATAATTATAGAAAGGAACTGGTTAAGAAAAAAAATATGGTTGACAGTCAAAGGGAGATAATTCATTACTCATATGTATATGTAATGATTTTCCCCAATTATGACAAAATATAAAATAATATATTTTCTTTCTTACTATAAAGCATAATAATTCTTTATTATTATTTGCAAAATAAAAATTATCAATCTTGTGCAGACATTTCCATATAATGAATAGAACGTGAAATGATTAATTATATGCAAATATCGGCACAAGTTTGAACATTTTTATTTTGCAAAAAAACAATAAAAAAGTATTAGGCTTAGAAAGAAAGACATTTTTTATCATTATTTTGTCATAAATGGAAATGCATATAATAAATAGAACGTAAAATTATTTGTCGCCATGATATAGCTGAAAAATTGCTGAATTGGCGTGAAACAACAATCACTGAAATGATTAATACTTTTTTGCCAGACCACTATATTTTTTCCGTCACTCACAGAAAGACTTATCACCACAATCTAATGGAGATATTGTTGAAAGCAGCATTAAAATACCCATAATCCTGAGATTATTATTCCGTCAATATACTGTATTGGGTAAGCGTAGAAATTTCACCTAATATAAAGATTTTCAATTTGACAACAACTTGAATTTGAAAATTACAATTGTTTCAAAAATATGTATTAGATTCGGTCGGAATCGGGATAATATGTCTGAGTGGAGCGACATGTCTACCAGCATACTGTTATTTCAGTAAGCTAACTTATTTAAAATCCAATTGAGCTGTCATCATCTTCATTTCACTGAAAGTAACTTCTTATTGCCACTATATAGATGAAAAATTGCTCATTTGGCACTAAACAGCAATCATTCACTCACGCCAACAGAAAAGTAAAGACATGGCCTCACTGGTGAATAAACCAGAGGCCCACCTAAGTCTGCACTACTTACTAAGATTAATATGGTTGGTTGGTTTATGGTGTTTAACGCCACTTTCAACAATATTTCAGTTATATCAATGCGGTCACTTTTATTGGTGGAGGAAACGGAGTACATGGAGAAACCACTGATGTTGCAAGGTACTGACAAACTTTATCAGATAATGTTGTATCCAGGGTTTTTCTAGGACTTTTTTTTTCAGTTTTCAAGGATATATATATATATATATGAGAAGTTATGTGGTACCAATGTGCTATAATGAACTATAATACAGCAAATTACCCTGCTCTCCTCATGTTTTCTTCAAGTAGTGCTTCAGGAACATGTTTTGTGTAAGATATTTACAAATTAAAATTTTACGATAGTGCTTTTGACTGTATTTGTGTTGTACCTTGGGATAGAATGATCTAATCATGTCTGGGTAAGTTTTCTTGTTCGTTATTTGCAGCTTGAACAAGTATTCTGTTATCATGGATTTCTTCATGTGTGATTGAATATTGATCGCCATCATCGGAACTAATTCATGTAACATTGACCTGAATTACTTCTACAAACACTTTGCAGATTCAGATTCAAGTTATCAATTCGTCCCTATGCCTTTCCTCCTTTTCAAGGGCCTATTGTAGACGCTTTTATTATTATTTGGATGAATAAAGCAATTTGAAATTGACAAATTGCATCAAAACTTCCGGTGTTTAAAAAATTACGCTTTCAATAAAGATTTCCAGGGTAAATCCCGGATTTTGACAATTTTTTTAATTTTCAAGGACAATGTGTAAAACGATATTCCCGGGTATTTCCCGTTTTGCAGGAAGTGTGGGAACCTGGTGTATCGAGTGCACCTTGCCATGAACACGGTTCGAAATCACAACGTTAGTGGTTATAGGTACTGATTGCATAGGTAGTTGTAAATCCAACTACCATACGACCACGACTTCGATTATTATAAGTCTTCTAATCATGCTAATAATAGTTTAGTACGACTTCGTATAAATTGACCCTGCAGTAGTTCCTAAGAGGATTTCTATATGAAGTAGACAAAGTAGGCTTAATCTGCACTAGACAATTTGGCGAAATAACAAATTTCCCAGCACAACCTAACCCGAATAATCCAGTCCTTATATTACACTGACTCAGTGTTTCAGCTAGACTTTGAAATCTTCAGGATAATTGCCAGTTTCATCCAAATTTCTTCAGAACATGCTTTAATAATTAAACTAATTTTTATAAAGTTCTTCAGAACAATTTGCGGAATAGGTTGACAAATGTCCTGAGACCGGTGCCTAGCTGAATCACTGTGACGTTGATCACTCAATTAACGCCTGAAAGCAGTCACAGTTAAAACATGTCATCCTGTATGTAAACCCATTACTGTTGAAAGTGGCATTAAACACCATAACCCTAATCCCTATAATAAGGTTGCTTTATCTATTGTATAGTTACTGTACATACCTGGTGCTTGATCTATATCTATATATATATTCTGTACACTTTAAACAATGCAGCTGCTGCTGTTTTCGCTCTTGCTTTTTTTTTGGTGTTTCCAATTGGCTCGAAAATTTTCCCGTCTAATATGGTACGTACCACAAACATTTTATTGTGGCTCTGTCCACATTCATAGACCAGCTCATACTTAATTCCGGGATGCAAGGAGTTCAGAATATTTATAGGATTTCTATATCCTGGATCGAGAGGTATTCTCATGGTTGTACAATCTGTAAAAATAATTGAAATATCATGTATAATTATGTCTTCTTGTCCACTGCTGAACATTAGGACTAGACGGTGGCATTAAACATTATAACCCTAACTCCCTAATTTCAATAAAATTTATCTTGAGACCTCGACAATTCCATTGAACGATCTTGTTCATTTTGGGGGTCGGATCGGCGAAAAGCTTTTCTTCCGTTGGGGGCCTTTCCGCCTACCACCCTTTGGAGATCTGCTCGGAGATCTCCGCATTTCTGATGGCGACTCATCCATAGGGGATGGTGAATCGCCCGGAGAAAGATTCCATATAGATTCCTCCTCCGAATCGTCCAGATGTCCATATTTATTGTGGACCAGGATAGGGTCCTTAATCAGTTTGCCATGTCCTTGTTGGGGGACCTTTTGAAGTTTTATTATTAACCTGTTTTTGTTTAGTTGAAGAAATTGAAGTTTTAACTGCAGTAGAGGCTGTTTGTGAAGAACTTGATGTTTTATTTGATGGTGTTACATTTTTTTCTTTTTGTTTAACATTCAGCCGAGTTGGTTGTGTGGTGTTCTCAATCTAGGTAAACATTGTTTGAGTTTCAACTGAATTGATAACACGCTTAGCGACACTGGCATATGATTTTTGCACAGGCGAATCATTCGCGGCAGAGACGAGTCTGCGCACCTCAGGGTATGATATATTTTTTTCCAATTTAACTTTTTGGATCTCTTTTTCTTTCAAAAAATACTGACAATCTTTGGATGAAGCCATGTGAGGTTGACCACAATTGGAGCACTTCCGATTGTTATTACAATCGAAGCCCTCGTGGTCTTCCTCGGAACACTTAAAACATTTAAGTTTCCCTTTACATTGGCCTTTACCATGTCCGAATTTCTGACACTTAAAGCATCTTATTGGACTCGGTACATACGGACTGACTTTAACATTGTAAAGGCCCATGCGAATCGATGACAGGATCGTGGGAAAATTAAATGTGACAAGAAAAGTGTTAAGCTTAACTGTCTGTCCATTTCTTTTCGCTATAAATCGCTTGACACGTATAATACCCTGAGGTGCTAGTTCCTCGCAGATTTCTTCATCAGACAGATCGTCCAAATCTTCGTCTCTAGCGAATGACTCCTCGACTGGTGTTGAGAGTTCTATGAGGAGTGGACGAGATCGCTATATTATGAATTTGTTTCAGTGAAAGCAGGTTTAATGATTGTTGTCTTCGTTGACATTCAATCATCAAACCGCCAGACTTCAGCTTTGTTACATTTTTGACTTCACCTGCACAACTCGTGATGCATTTATCTATAACAAACTGTGATAATTTTGTTAGTGGTTTAATTAAGCCTTCATTACTTTTAAGAACAATAAAACGTTGGAAATTGTTAGAAACTCCAATTTCTTCTTCATATCTACTGTCATTTTTTCTTTTCTTATTTGGAATCAAGCAAGGAGTTCAGAATATTTATAGGATTTCTATATCCTGGATCGAGAGGTATTCTCATGGTTGTACAATCTGTAAAAATAATTGAAATATCATGTATAATTATGTCTTCTTGTCCACTGCTGAACATTAGGACTAGACGGTGGCATTAAACATTATAACCCTAACTCCCTAATTTCAATAAAATTTATCTTGAGACCTCGACAATTCCATTGAACGATCTTGTTCATTTTGGGGGTCGGATCGGCGAAAAGCTTTTCTTCCGTTGGGAGCCTTTCCGCCTACCACCCTTTGGAGATCTGCTCGGAGATCTCCGCATTTCTGATGGCGACTCATACATGAATCGCCCGGAGAAAGATTCCATATAGATTCCTCCTCCGATTCGTCCAGATGTCCATATTTATTGTGGACCAGGATATGGTCCTTAATCAGTTTGCCATGTCCTTGTTGGGGGACCTTTTGAAGTTTTATTATTAACCTGTTTTTGTTTAGTTGAAGACATTGAAGTTTTAACTGCAGTAGAGGCTGTTTGTGAAGAACTTGATGTTTTATTTGATGGTGTTACCATTTTTTCTTTTTGTTTAACATTCAGCCGAGTTGGTTGTGTGGTGTTCTCAATCCAGGTAAACATTGTTTGAGTTTCAACTGAATTGAAAACACGCTTAGCGACACTGGCATATGATTTTTGCGCAGGTGAATCATTCGCGGCAGAGACGAGTCTGCGCGCCTCAGGGTATGATATATTTTTTTCCAATTTAACTTTTGGATCTCTTTTTCTTTCAGAAAATACTGACCCGAAGCCATGTGAGGTTGACCACAATTGGAGCACTTCGTGCTTGTCAGTTTTTGAAATTTCCACATTTTCCAGTCATTACTTGAAGATTTCCCACACACCTTTAAGCTTGTTCCCACTCTCCGGTCCACTGCTGAAGCTTGCCCCCCATAACGGACAACCAAGTCATGGTGTCGACCGTAAAACTTTCGAAGTGATGACTTCAACTTAACTAAGAGGAACCCATGGTTCAGCAACCTTCTATAAAGGAAATTCTGATAGGAACCACCAGCTCTAAAATATTCAGTGGCGAATAAATGTAAGCAACAATAAATTGCAAATTGGAAGGTATGTGTGTGATCCTATGATGGATCTTTGCATGTTATTTTAGAACATCCTACATAAATGGGGAATTAAAAGACGTAACAATCGATGTTTACGCACCATATATGTCGCATCTCAGTAGTTTAATAAATTATCAGGGCCACAATATACTTTATTTCGTCTCAGCCATATGTATTTGCTATTTGTTGAGCAATTATCCTAAGATCATTTTAAGACATATATTTTGATGTCCTAACTTTGCGACCAATATTAAGACCTGATGTAGTATAAGACAGGTTTGGAGTGAGTGATTGTTGTTTAATGCTAACTCAGCAATTTTTCAGCTATATCATAGTGAGAACAAGATAATTTTCAATGAGATGATGATGAGGTCCGCTTTGTACTAGACAAACAAGTTGGATTTTTATAGTGCTAGTTCACTGAAACAACAGTCCGTGGGTAGACATGTCGCCTCACTCTGACACATTGTAAATTAGCCAACCAGTCTTTGCGTTTTCTCCTTAATGCTGCGTGCTTAAATGAGAAGCAACAAATACCAATTTTATAGTCTTTGGTTTGACGATCTACCACACTC
The DNA here is from genome assembly GCA_002080005.1 of Gigantidas platifrons. Lineage (NCBI taxonomy): Eukaryota > Metazoa > Mollusca > Bivalvia > Mytilida > Modiolidae > Gigantidas > Gigantidas platifrons. The sequence goes on from MJUT01061343.1 coordinate 92,762, forward strand.
GAGGCGAGCACACTAACCATTACACCACGTCCACTGATGCGGTTAGGTAAGCATACTTGGGACAAAGATATGTTGTAAGACCATCATAAGACATGATTTAGCCCTAAGACATCTTCGTAAAACTGGCCCCTGTTGCCATCTGGATTTAACATGACAACAAATCCCAACAATACCTATATGAAACTCCAATAATTGTTTTTTTCAAACAAAACCGAATAGTGCTTGACAAGAAATGTATCGTGTTTGGAAATCATAGGTGGTGTGTTCAAAGCGAGCGATTCGTTGTTCTGATTGGATAATATTTTAAATAAACTGTTTAATAGTTTCATTTTCATTTAGACAGAATGCTATATGCATGCAAAGCAAATTAAGAACATGCAATTAAAAATTATCAAACTAAATGTCGATGAGTATTAAGAAATTCGAATGATAATGGTTTTTAATAATTTAATCAGCATTGATAATGTGTTAGCTATTTCGGTTCACTATTTTGAGATTTTCAGTCGGTCACGACATTTGTATGATTTTCCAATTTTAAGAAGTCGACTTTAATTGGCGGAAATATAAAACTACAAGTAAGACCGAAACTCGGCTTTAACCCCAATTTTTTTTTCAAAGAATTTATGATTCGCAGAACATGATGGAACAAGAATAAGCATAAAATTATATTTATTATTGTCAATCACGACGCCTGACAAAATTTACAAATTGGTTACATAAATGATTGCATTAAATTGAAAATCATAGAAAATAAATATAGACTCTGGTGGTAGTTGTTGAAACAGAAACGATTGTAAATGTACGGACAACGCTCTAATGATGCGCGGACAGTTATTTAATTTTCTTCATGGAAATCATGCGGGACACAAATTATTCTGCATTATCTAAATAAGAACTAAAATAAAATATCAGATACCTTCCTTGTCTCCGAATATATATTTCTTTGCATAGCAATATTTAAGGTAAAAAAATCACGAGATTTAATAATAGAAGAATTGATATATTGGGCATACAACTATGCGCACAACGTCGCAACGTTATTTGTCCATGACGGGCTGCCGTAATTTTCAGAAAAAAAAGAACGTGATGTCACTTTTAAAACAATATTTGCGATTGCTTTATCTGCATTTTGTTTATATTTATTGAAAATATGTGCTGTAGTTGCACATATTTAAAGTTTTAGTACAACTGAATGCTTATTTTGTGAAAGAATCATGTTTAAAGAGCATTTTATCAAAATATGGCGGTCCGGAAAAAATCGTCTGCTTCCCGTCCAGTAAAATGGGAAAGGTCGTACATTTCTGGTGCATTTATTATATCATATTTCGACTGTAATGCATTTATTTTTTCTTTATATTGATGCATACTTTATATTTCATGAATACTTTTCAATAACAATCTCTTTAATTATATCCATTGTCTGCAATACCCAAGACGATTCCGTACTTTATAATATCGTACGGAGCGCAATGGCCGACAATAGTTTTCACGTCCAAATCATTAATTTTTCGTGATTAAATTCGTCTATTTATTATTTTTGTGGCGACTTTTTATAATTCTTTAAGCATGTCTATATAAAGATAATAGGCTACTTATTTTTTCTTTTGCAATTTGTTCCGGGTTTTTCGTAAATTGACTGGACTAGTTGGCATAGGTACTGCACCAGAGCAGCCTGGTACCTCCAATAGATTAACTGACATGGATAATTCATTGGTATCAATCCATTTCTTGGTGTAGGCCAATCACAGAAAACAGCTAAGCTGTTCATCTGAACAAATGATTTATGGACAATTTGCGACTTTCGTGGTATCAATGGATACCCTAATTGATGCACCCATCTCATCAGAGCAAACACTGAAGATTTCCCCAATATACACTGGGTTAAATAAACCAGAGGCCCTCTCCTCAGTATATTTAAATCCTTAATCTTCTCCTCTTTAACTGATGGTTGTGGGTCATCCCATATAATACGCGGGAGATGCATCTGTTGCACATGGTGCTTAATTTTTCGGGCATCTAGCAACGATTTTCTCTGTTCTGTGACATGTTGGCATCATTGTTGTGTGTGTCCCAGTCACTGTCTAAGAATATTTTCAAACTGCGGTTCTGTTATTTGGTCATTATCTCTGAGACCAGACTCCGAAGAAACAGGCTCACACATCTTAAATATGTCAGACAAGTTTTCTTTGACTATCTTAGTCTTATACCGCTTTTGGTCATCTGTTACTATGGCTAATTTGTGGGGCACATCTCTCCTGTTGAACTGTCATGTACCACCCGCTTGTCAATATCTGCTTCTATCCTTTTTAAATCATTCTCACTTTGATACTTTTCACGTCTGATACCGTATTTCCTGACTCTCCAGATACTTGCGCTACTTCACTTTCACTTTCGTCCATTTTGAGAGTACTCTAGACAAAATTTTATACTTTGTTATTTTACAAATACAAATGTGCAGTTGCTGGATTAACATTAAGTATGAAAACATGTTTATTTCAATTTATCAGAAGATTGATTGATATTTGGTGTTTAACGCCACTTTCAACAATATTTCAGCTATATCATGGCGACCAGTTTTAGTGGTGGAGGAAGCCGGAGTACCAGGAGAGATCCACCGGCCATGGGCAAGCAACTGGTAAACTTTATCACTTGCGGTTGCGAGTCGAGTGTACCCTTTTTTGTAATTTACAAAGCCGGGCGCGAACCCACGCCGTATTGGTGATAGGCTTGTATGAGTTGTTAGATCCAGCGACCTAACTCATTGAGCCACCCGAGCCCCTCTTTATCAGAAGAGTAATGTAATCTCTGCATACTAGTATTTCATCAAGTATAAATGAAAATCAATAAATATCATTTAATGTATTACACTTTACATATTACTGAATACAAGTCTCATTTTAAATTTGGGTAAATAATAAATCTTATTTCAACCAATTGTCATTATCTATAAAGACAAATTATACAGAGATAAAATATAAGTGTGGAAAGAATGTCTCTATTCACATTGAAAGAAAAATAAGGAGTAAGGAATGGAATGGAATGGAGTGGGGTGGTATGGTCAAGTGAAGATTCAACTGTCAGGTCAAATGATGCATTAACCTTAAATGTGTCATTGCTGTAAGATATTATTTTCCGTTTATATTTTGTATCTATCTCTTGTATCTCATCTACATGACTTTCCATATAAAACTGTCTGGGTCCTGGAATATGGCCATCGTGTCATTTCGGAGTTGAAGGATAGTTAAAATATGTTTTTTTAATTTGTCTACGTCATATTGTTTTCCTTTTGAGCTGAATTGTAATAGATGCGTATCTTCATTATGTAACGTCATGGTTTCTTTGTGTATATTAATTTGTTCTTTAATGCCAAAATTTTATCTTTTTTCGTCTTCAATAATGCCAATTCAAATGTAATTTCATTGATATTTTGCCAAATTCCAATTTCAGTTATATTTTTCAACACTTCAATCTTTTTTTTTCCTGTTTTCTTTCATCGCTTCAATCTTTTTTTTTTCCTGTTTTCTTTCATCGCTTTCTATTTTGTTTTTAATTCGCTCTTGTAGTATTTTGATCTTTCTTGCGCTAACTGCTGTTTATTTTGTTTTTCATTTTCCGAAATATTTTTTTCTTTCTAATCTTGCCTTAGTAATGAGTTGTCTTTTATCGCAGTCAGTTTTTTCTTGTAACCAATTTTGTGTTTTGTTCACACTGAACATTACGAACCCTTCAATTGCTGGTGTGCTAATATTTGGACAGAAACGCAGTTTCTGATCTAAATGACTAAGGCTCTTTCTACTGAAATGTGGTTTGGTGGACAAGATTGACTGTTTTGTACCACAGTGTCTGATGGATCATGATATCCTCCGCCTGGTAAAAAAATATTTGGTTGTTTTGTGGCGGTGGGTGCTTATGTTGTAGTGGACTGTTGGAAGTTGGCATTTTGGTCAGCCTGAGTATTTTGGGTGGAAGTTGGATCTTGCTTGCCAACTTGACATTGTGTTTTGGTGTGTGGTCCATCACATGTTTAACATGCATGTGTGGACGGACAGTTTTCCCTGTTGCAATGGCCCTTGTTGTTGAAACTGTGGCATGGGAATTTTGGTGCGGCAAGGGGACGAAAAAACTGGTTTTGTGCTAGAGGAGATGAGGCACTACTCGACTTATATTTAAATTGGAAAGCTCCAGGATTAGGAGCTCCTCTTGATTTTGTGAGACCTATCGCTAATGATTCACTGTGAATTTCCGAATTTAATTGGTCCCATTGGTAGTCAAGAGGGCTTGTTTCATGCCACTCTCTTGTCCAGCTTGTCCTTCTAATCGTTGCATTATGTCAGCATATTTCATTAATTGTGGAGCATCTTGAGGTTGCTTTTCTGTGTATATTTCCACACAAATGTAAAACGCTTGCATCCACTGTTTACTGTTCTGATTGTAAACAGCTGCTTTGCAGCAGTCATGGAACATGCCCCATCCAGCTCTTCATTTATTTCTAACTTTTTCCTACCCTTTTAAAAACCAAGTAGTGAACCGAAATCAATAGCCTCATTGGCCCAAATATTTGCTTTCACTTTATTTTCAATCCCAAGTCCTAGTGGATGGTTTATATTGGGATTACTTGGTTCTTTTCACTGTAAATCTACTAATGTTTGTAAATTCTCACCCTGACTATTGTCTGTCAGTGTCAATATATCTGACGTATTTTGAGTACATGTACTGCTACCTTGTGATGTAGCTTCAGGCTGCTCCTTTCCTTGCGGGATGACTTCCATAGAAGTAAGAGTGTCTACTACCCCTTTCGTAACTGCAGGCACAAGTGCTGAACTATCTGCTCCTGCACTGACCACAGAGGAGCTTTGCGCATGTTCTGACACTCTCCTCCTTTTCTTAGCTGGTGGTTTACTCGACATCACTGTACAATTGTGTTAAGATTAGAAATCATGTAAATCACAAAATATGGTCAAAAATAATATTGACATTTCATGATCGCCACTAATGCAATATAATTATTGCTTTATTACTTTCTTTCACTGTAATGTAATTATTTATATTTGTATTTATATCTAAGTGTACGGCATCTTCATATGTCACCATGTTTTTAAAATTTAACACCAATTAAACAACATATTAAATATGATAAAAATATCATAAATAAAAGTGATATAATACGGTATTTTCGGGTTAAAGCGGTTTTCAAATTGGAGGTACGATTGGCGTATCGTAGCAACCAAACAACAGGCATCTAAACTTCCGGTTTGTCAGCAGATTACGTTTATCATTATTATCATGATATTCAAGTAGATTTATTCCGATGGCAGATTCCCGATCTAAAGGAATATTTACAGCATAGAGGTATAACATGTCATTTGTATAGAAAACATGAATAAGTCAAGTTATGTGAACTTGCCCAAGAATTAGATCTAGAGAAAATAACGTCAACAAATGACTACGAACTTTCACAAATAAACAGGAGAACAATAACGGAGAACGGTGTAACACTGGTTGTGTGTGAGATCGGACAAGTGCCGATATGGTCGTCGGATTTAAAACTGTTGCCTAATATTGAACAGTGTGATATACTTATAATATATTTATTAAAAAAGTGTGATTGGAATGATGATCGCCTCAAGCTGTACAAAAAAGACAACGAATATGCTATAGTATGCATACTTCCCACGCTTCCTTCCATCAGATTCATACTGATGAACACAGCACCAGTCCTTGGACAGTTTGGACCTTTCCATTTTTACCGTAAATGACGCGCATGACGTTGTATTTACATTCACGTCAGGCGTTGCTACCCAAACCGGAAGTAACGATGCCTGCAGTTTACGTCAAATCACGTGATCAATAAACGAAAAAACCGGAGTTTCTGCCGGAATGGAAATGACTAGAAAATATCGTATTAACCACGATTGTTGATACAATTATCACCTGAAGTACGTTTGTGTTAAAATCAACACAGAAATTGCATAATGTACACAATAATATATATTATAAAACGATTGTTGCTATATTTGTATATGCTTACTTACTGATTAATTTACTAAATAGCAGGTGGTATCAACAGTTATAACTAACTCGCTCTGAGGGCCACTGCTATACTTTAATGTCTTAATGTCGTAAACAATACAGGATTGCACCTCTGACTGCCTTGTAATATTTCAACATTCCTAAGTCATTCACATGCACCCCATTTTTGCCACGTCATAGTCACGTCTTTCAGGATGATAAATACTTCGTAGATTGGTAATTTTAGAGCCCTTGGTGTAGTCTTTTAAGAAGTGTAAGAAAAATGGTGATATCTATTTTATTGTTTTAACAGTATTGATGTAAAAAAAATATAGGATGGTGCTTAACTTTTGTCGGAGTGTATAGTTTATCATATTTATATCACATTAAACATGCAATTTGTATTAATTATCATATTATGGAGTAACAAATAAAACGTTTTGAAAGACCCAACTTACAACTGGTATTACCCTTTTGCTAGAGAATGTATAAAGTATGTTTGTGTAAGACACTTTTGATGCACTAACTTGAAAATGACTTAGTTCAACTTTATCATTTTGTGAATTTTTTGTGAAGTCAAAGAATGCACCCCTTTAGTATCTGTACATTAAACACACTACACAATATTACAGAAACTGTAGGGAGGGATAGACAGGCGATAATTAGTATACCATGATACAGGGCTAAACATTAAGTCATGTCCCATTCTTACATGTATGTCAAGCACATTATTATGGTGTGGTTTCTGTTGGTGAGTCAAACTTGGTTCGGCAAAATATATACATGCACAATGTACACTGTAAATGATTCAACTTTTGTAAATTATAGGGCACACAAATTAAACAAATATTCATTAATAAGAAATATGTATTGCAAACAAAAAACATCATTAGTATGTCCGAAAAGTTAGCTAGAATAACAACCGTCAACAAGATCCACTTTCAACATTACCTACGCAGCACACAAACTCTCACTCAAGACGTTGCAAAACAGATTCATTGATGGGCTCCCCGAAGAAGTAGCATCTTTCGTTCATGCTGGACAGCCACCAGATTTAACTGCTGCTTTCACTTCTGCAAAAATGACAGAAACGTGTGGATATCGTAAAATGATTCACGTTCAACTTCCCCCACACAACACTTGCGCGGCACCTACAATATTCAAACTCTAAAACAAGAAGCTGCTAAGCAAATCAAAACAGTTTCGGAACTTGTTATTTCAAAACAACACGGACATTCAAATTATTTTAATCAACAATCTTAATTACCCTTAGACAGGTCTCTCAACAAAATTTTCAAATAACATGTTACAGCTGTAACTTTCAGGGACACAAAAGGAAAGATTGTAATTGGAATGGTCAATATCAACCAACGCCAGGGAATGTCAATTTTGTAGACAGCAAGGGCATTCCGCATTTAAATGCAAAACTCAATCCGACGGATGACAGGGAAACACACGAAGCCCTGGCGACAACAGGTCTACTCGAGCAGACCTTTATCACCCGGTCTTTATTGACACAATGCCAACTAACAAAGAGAGATTTGAAGAACTTAATTGGATGTATACCGGTAAGAAATTACCTGAATGTTTCGCAAGTTTCAGATAATTTGTATTGTGTAAGTTTAAAATTAAAGATAGGTTTGGGGTTTAACCATGGAGGGTTTTCAGGAATTACAGTAGGTGCTACGTCATCCATATTTATATCAGAATTTTCAAAGTGTGATTTTACTCGGAGTCCAAAAGGTTGAATTGTATTGGGTTGTTTATCGTAAACATTTTCATATAAAGGATTGAAAACACGGTAATATGCAGGATTTGAAGTATAAGCCTTCAATTTGGTTGCATACTGTATACGAAGTTTGATACGTCTGTTGTCAAGGGAAGGCTCGTTTGCTTCAACATACAAACTCGCAACCGGAGACGTTCTGCACGCTCCAAGTGAGAGTCGTAATCCTTGATGATGGACTGTGAACCAACCGACGTGGATGATGATTTGTCAGCTGTCATGATATCGACATCTTGCATTGAGGACCCACAGATTATACTTCCACAGTCGAACTGCACAATGAAAACAGAACCTGTAAGCGTCAGATTCAATGCAGTTTTTCTTATGGACCTACACAAAGTAGACATGAAGTTCCTTTACGCGGACGATAACAGAGTATGGAAGACATCTTATCCCAAGAGTCATCTTATGGTTTGTTTTAACGAAGGAAAGGTAGAATGTGTTGAAATTTCAAACTATATCCATTTCATTAAAAGACAATATGGGACTCACCAAGGAACTTTTAATATATAAAGGTGTGACTTTCAAAGAATAATTTCTTCGCTTACAACCAAAAATAACGAACGGGGTCGATATGCTGTTGTACAGTATATTCATGGACACGGTACTGAGCAAGATGTTGTTCTCCAACCACATCGAAATGCCCACAAGCAGAAACAACCTTTTCGTAAAAGCGACCCATCCGTCCGTCAAAGCGTGAAAGACGACATAGTAGAACTAAACCAAGAAGGCTTTTCAAAACATTAGTTGATCAAGCAGGCGGTCCACTATATACCACGTCAGCAGCGTCTGAACCTAGAAGTATGAAACAAATATATAGCATTAGGGCATCGCAAAGGTTAAAGCCAGATCACTTTTTGCATTTTGTGAGGAATTTCTGCATGGATTCCAGAAATGTGGAATATATACTTGCTAATGAAAAACAGTTAAATGATATGAGAATCTTTTGTACAAACCATTTACATTTTATGTCTTCTCATTTGATTCCACATTTGACATTGATAAATCTACCATACCCCTGCGGAGCCCCAAGGAGCTACTTGCGAATCAGTCCCAGCATCAGTTTCTGAAGTATTTAGACGTATTTTATTAGTGGATTATCGTATATTAGAAATACTAATATTATAGTTGTACATATAGTGATGGGATTTATTGACAATTATATCTTATTGGGTTAATTGTGAACATTACAAATTTGTGTTTAACTGTTTTTAACAATTATCTTTTGAAGTATTTATTTATTGTGAAGTTTCTGTGGTTAACATTATCGTACTCTCCTGTTAATCTGAGTCGGTAAAACATCTCAGATATTCCATAGTTTTAAGATGAAAACAGGAGACACCAACACAAGTGACAATGTTGGTGACATGTTTGACAAACTTGCGGATGGGATAAGGCATACGTCCATTATTCCTCCTACTGGCATTCAGAAAAATGCATAGAGCAGTATGTCAAATGAAACAAGTCCAGAAAGTGTTTTTTTTTCAAAATTCGTTGATTCAAATGATTATCAATGCACAGAGTCAACAAACTCTTATGTTTTCAAAATTTATGGAACGAATTGAAAGCGGCGAGAATATTTCTCTTGCGTAAGGCGAGGATATCGCAGCTGGACAGTCTAATAACACCGCACCTCTGACAAGTTTGAAACGCAATTGAAGCATACTTTACTAAAGTATTAGGTAAAACAACTGGTGTACCAATTATATTCGCTGTCCTTAGCATAGCTCCTTCAATTTTTGCGACGTTTTCTGTTTATTTCTTCTTTTTTGTCTTGTGGTATATTATCCAAATACTTCTTTTTTGATTCTCTCCATTTCTTCCGCTGAACATCAGTATGATTCCTTGTATTTCTTTTAATAGACAGTTTTCTGTTTTCTCTATATCTTCTCTGTCTAAGTTTATTGAATTCTCTGTCGCTCAGCAATTGCTCCTCACTATTTTTTTTGCTTTCTTCTGTTGGCGATAATCGCGTTGGTATTCAGCATTCAAAAGACCACCACCTAAGGACTTTCTTTTACTCCTATTACCACAGGCAAAATCAGAATCTAAATGGGATTCAGAATCTGAACTATATGTATCCATGAAAGCAGCAACTTTTCTTTTTCTAAACCGATAAGCCAGGTTTCTTCTATCAGGTGATTCTGAAAAAAAATCCCAAGTATAAATAGAAACTACAGATGGTGCAATCGGAAGCAATGATGATACCCGTACCACAAGCTTTTGGCAATTTTTGGTCCAAAAATTCAAACTCATTTTCATTTAACCTACACATGTAGGATCAGTAATCTTTTGTCACAGAATTAAATTTGTTGGAGTAGGTGTTATGTGATTTTTGCGACATGGATACATCAATACGAATAGGTCCGTTTCACATGTAACTGTCTATAATTCTGTGATGAATTTCTAATGCCGATTTCATACAATTTCATGACAGATTATTTTTCTTTTTACTATTTTATAGGATCAATAATCTTTTACAAAAGAGTTAAATTGATCTTGGTACAAATGCAGATGTTATGTGATTTTTGCAATATGGATACCATTACAGTTGATTTTGCCACTGATTCCCAATGACTTTCAGTTTCAACTTTGCTGGACTTGACGACCAAAGGGGATTTTTACTGGACATTTTTTTTTTAATAAGTATTTTTTGAAAGACGATTATAAAGTCTGTGAAGATATTATATAGAACACTGAAAAAAAATACGATGATTACAATCCTTTTTGTACATTACCACGGCGGTGAAGTCATTAGCAGACAAGACAATTATCGGATTTAGGGATAAAATAACTTCTCCCAGTAGTGCTTAATCTTATTAAACAGACGACATTCACAAGTGGCAGTAAAGATTGATATTGATATGGTCAACCGATCATCCATGAGGTTGAAATAGCTCATTCGGACGGTTAAAGTCAGGATCAAAAAGTTCGGAGATCGAGTCGTAACTGTCGCCTCCATTTATTTGTATATAATATACAAATAATGTATATGATAGACAAATCTAACTTCTTTGGAGATGAAATTATAGAGAACAGTAAACAAATCTGGGTTTCCCTTCCTATTGTATTATTACGAATATCAGTACAAACGACACTCGTTACGTCTATAGGAGACTTTGTACGGATTGCTTGCGCAATATGCAATAATCGACCAACTAAGCTTCGATGCAGAATGTGAGGCTTTGGCAAAGCAGATGCTTGTGCGAGCACGCATGGAAAACCATGTAAAATGTTTGGTTGAAAAGGGAAATCTTGTTAGGAACAGATCCAAGTACGAGGCAATCAACTCTTTTGACTTGACAGATTTCCCAGTTTTGACGATGGACGAGATTTGACAATCGGGATATATCAACTAAAGCAAGCTCCACAGTATACAAGAGAACACCTTGAGCCAGAGTATGAACTATTCTTAGTGGAAGACGACCCTAATTTAATAAGATGCAAATTTCAATCTAGAAATACAAATTCAGCTGTTCATACTTTATGGGTAGAATTCAGCTCAAGCAATGTTACCGGGTGGTATTGCACATGTAAGATCGGTGCCAGGACTGTGGGATGCTGTTTTCACGTGGTGAGTGTTGTTTGGTATTTGGGCTATCAAAGATACTCAGAAATGAAATCCACTCAGTCATCCAAATTCTTGTCAGTTGTCACAAATGCTAGTGATTTCCCAGTGAAAGTAATGGTGATAATGCTGTGGTGGAATGACGATGTTTGCACCCTGACCTCGAGTCCCTATGCTGTGAACTTACATTTATATTGTAACTCTCGAAAAATCGTAATTCTTACATAGATACTTTACATCATTGCAAAACAATGCAGACACATACTCACTGGTGTTAAACTGAGGTCGTAACTTTACTTCCCATGATTTGTGATGGCAGCGGCAAAATTGAATTTTCAAAATCTTCAGTATCCACTTTTCATTGCATAGACTACAATTTTTGCCGCTCCAAAATAAAAACTCTTGTTTTTTTAAACAGTACACAGTGTACGTGCATGTTACATTTATTAAAACTTGCTATATCGCTATGAAAAAGAATCATTAACATCTGTGTTTCCAGTAATACATGTGATTGTTGATCGAGATACTGTATATTGTTGAGTTTTTTGTTTCTTGTCGGAATACTATGCAATATCATTTTGGATGATTTTCATTTCCTACCAATAACCATAGGTCCATTAAGCTTGACCCATGTCTGTCTGCAAGACTGAAATACACATCTTTTCAGGGTTTGCTTCTGGTTGATAAGGGTAAAATTCTACCCATAATCTATCTCGACTACTTAGAATAATACTTCTTGGGGCACTAGGAATTAATTCGTATAAAAATATTTGGAATTCATGATCTGGAAGTCATTTTATGTAAAATGAAACATATTTTCTTTGTTGCTATGGGTTAAATCCGTTGCTATTGAAAGTACACATTACAAATTTTGTTTTCATATCTGTCTAGCAAGAAAGAAGACCATTTTCAAGGTCATTGATTGCTTGAGTATTGAGAGTAGATTATGGACTGAAAGACACACCATTTCACTGTGCATTTCTGGTTGCTATGGCTAAATCTGTTGCTATGGAATCTCACAAACCTTTTGTTATACCTCAAATACTAAGAAAAGTATTTATAGGTACACTTTAAATCAATTCTGAGCATAAAAATACTAGAAATTAGTAAACTTAAAGCTATTTAAAGTAAAATGGAATACTTTTTTGCCTTGTTGCTATGGGTAAAAATCTGTTGCTATGGAAGTAACACTATCTATTTGGCATTGAATTATAAGGGAAAATACCCTTCATAAACAGTATTAATATTTTAATTCATTTTCATGATTATTGAGTTTATAGTTATTTAAAAGAAACTTCTGGACTTAAATGCACGCACTTTCAGTGTAAATTCAGGGTTATGTTGAATTTGGTTGCTAGGCAACCAAAGTAAAAGTCAGAACATATTTTTTCTTCCATTTATTTTAGTTTTAAAGTCATCTCTAACACATATGCCAAAATGGAGATTTTTTTAAGAGGGGGCCAAAAATGACCCTTATCCTACCTTGTCCTTTACAAAAATGGTTTGCTAGTGATTATGGAGAGTCAAGATCGAGTTTGAGTCAAAGTTCTAGTTACCTTTCTAGTTATTACAGATGTTTAAAACCATACGTCTTATATTATAGCCATCTGGAATAGTACTTTCTTTCATCAAATGTGTTCGTGTTTTATGTTAATACCCATTATTTAGTTTCAATTTTCATGACATGGACACAATGGATGTGAATTCTTCATATCATATTTTACATCGGTTTAAAAAATGAGACAATATAAATAAATTTTCCATTTTTAATATCCAATTTCTTCCAAAAATAACATAACACATACGCACCAAAACTATGGTTTGCAATAACAAGCAGCATACATCAGGATACAAAGTTCTCAGTTTCTAAGATACTTATGACACCACATTTATTGTTTCTTCAAATGAATTATTACTAGCATATTTGCCAAGTTTTTAAATACTACTTGAACTGTCAAGATAAAATTAATATCCATGAACAAAGACAGAATACGAAATCAGCAGATCTGAACTACTTTTAATTTCGACATAGTCGATCGAAACTTAGAAACGAAGCGTATTATAACGAAGATGGAATTTTAATCCGGTACTAAGAAGGCATGGGGCAAAATTTATGCATACAGGACAAATAATTGACTCTTCAAATTGTTTTCGCTAAAACAGTCCATTTCTTTTCTTTACAAACCAAAAATTGCTTTTAAAAATGTTCGTTTTCTTCATTCAGGAAACCAAAATTATTTTTTGACCTACCAATTCTCCAGAAACATTCACGCTTCCATTTCACGTGGTTCACTTGTGACAGGAAGTTCAACTGAGTGGAAATTGCAAATCATACCAATTTATTTAATCTTTAAATTTAACCTTTCTTTTTGGATGACATGTAACGCATAACGGTACAGGCGGATGATTAAATAAACAAGTAGAAAATGAAAAGCTTACATGTAAACATCCGTGATTAATCTATTTAAACATCTCACGAGAGTTTATTTATGCTAATCGTTGTTATGGCGACTGTTACAACAAAGGAGATAACCCAACTTAAAAATAGCGTTACGAAATCGGAAACCAATATAACGCGCAATATACGACACCTGTAACAGAAATACTTACTCTGCTCAAAATGAGCAATCTTTATAGAGAACCTTCCATAGATGCTTTCTACCAAATTTCAGTTCATTTGGCAAAGCGGTTTCAGAGGAGATTTATTTTAGAAATAAACCAATCAGAAACAATAATGGCCTGTGGCAGCCATGTTTGTAAATGGATCGGGACGAAATGAGCAATCTTCATAGAAGACCTTCCATAGATGCTTACTACCAAGTTTCAGTTCATTTGGTAAAGCGGTTTCAGAGGAGATGTTTTTAGAAATCAACCAATCAGAAACAAGAATGGCCTGTGGCGGCCATGTTTGGTAACAGATTGGGACGAAATGAGCAATCTTTATAGAGGACTTTACATAGATGCTTCCTACCAAGTTTTGGTTCAATCGGATAAGCAGTTTCAGGGAAGAAGATTTTTAGACATTGACCAATCAGAAGAAGAATTGCCTGGGTGGCCATGTTTTAACGAATCGGGATGAAATGAGCAATATTTATAGAGAACCTTCCATAGATGCTCTCTATCAAATGCCAGTTCATTGGGAAAGCATTTTCAGAGAAGATTTTTTAGAAATCATCCAATCAGAAACAAGAATGGCCTGTGGAGGCCATGTTTGTTAACGAATCGGAACTATATGAGCAGTCTTTATAGAGGACCTTCCAATGATGCTTCCTACCAAGTTTCTGTTCATTTGGTCAAGGGGTTTCAGAGTAGAAGATTAAAAAAAATCAGTCAATCAGAAACAATAATTGCTTGTACGGGCATGTTTGTTGATGGATCGGGACAAAATTAGCAAACTTTATAGGGGACCTTCCATAGATGCTTCCTACCAAGTTTCAGTTCATTTGGCTGAGGGGGTCTCAGAGGAGAAGATTAAAATGTGAAAAGTTAACGTACAACATACGACGGACGCCAAGTTATGGCAAAAGCTCACATTGCCTTTGTCAAGGTGAGCTATAAACCATTATACAATCACAAAATTTAGATGTTTGTTAAATAATTTCTTCAAATATCTACTGCATGTCCAGGTTAAAGAATCAGCTTAGCCAGATCATCATTATAATGTTCCCTAATGTGTGATACATCTCAATCTACAAAATACAATTTCCAAGTACATTGAAACTTGATTTAAGCAGCCACTTAAGGGCAGGCAAAAACTGGCTGCTTAATAAAGGTGACCTGTAATTCAAGGTTCACATTTTTTTAAGTATTACAAATATTCCAGAATTAAAACTGTTTCATCCCTGCCAAGGGTACTCATCAGGTGGCTTTGCGATCTATTCATGCTTAAAATTAAACTTGGTTATATTCAAAAGAATTCTAATAAAGTTTGAAGCTCACTTTTTGAGTTTTTTTTTATAATTTTATTTTTAAGTTAAATCAAGGGGAAATCATAATCATGTAAATAAGCTGTCAGGGGCGGGGCACTAGTCATCTGGTTATATATATTTACATAAATAATATAGAACAACTTAAAAAATAAATTTACATCTAAATTTTTCGGTCACAATCATGGAGTTATGTTATAAGGAACAATTCTACATCTAATTTTCATTCTTTATACTAAATACAATCAGCAGGTATCATAATCCAAAAACAAGTTCCTTTTGTGAGATAAAATGGCTGTTGTAGTTTGAAAAAAAAATGTCATTAACTTGGAAATATTAATGTCAAACCGTTATAAATATTATAGTCACACCTGTCCATGCAGTCACCTCTATTAAGCTGTGTAGTCAATAATCAGTCAAGAATTGTGCTTGTGTTCTAGCAAGCCTTTATATGGGTTCTAGAAACCATTTGTTATTTTAATTGTGCTAGCTATTGTATATAAATATTCAAAACAGCAGGTGCTCATCTCCATACACTATTTTTATGCCCTTAAAATTTAATTGGATTCTACCAAATTAAACGTATATAACTCGCTTTTGTCACTATCACATTCCTCATGTGGGAAAAGCCCTACAAATCAATTTTTGTTGAAATTGGAGCACTTTCAAATTGCTTTATTAAATCAAATCAACTGACGGGATCAGATAATGTGACTAGGGTACAATTGTCAATGATGTTACTATACAAAAGCCTAACAATAATAAGTGGTAATAGGTCCTTATAAACCATATTGATTATAACATTATCCCTGCTTACTAGTATATGAATATATTATTATCTAATTTGTGTTTTACTGATAGCAAAAGTCAAATAAAGGTAACAGACAATCTGCACATTTCCGATCTTTATTTTAAAATTATGTGCTTGACAAGAGTTATTTCCCTTTATGACACACATAATCTTAAAATGAAGAATTCATAGCTACTGGATAAAATTTCTCGAATTAGTGTTCATTTAACTCTTTACCTTTTAGAGGAAAGGAGGGAATATTCATGAAATTATCAAGTGCAAAAAAGTTCTACAGTATGAGTATCTAACATGTCATATATATGAGACTTGTTAATACTATATTTGCTTAACCTGATTTCTAAGATTTCACACCCTAAAAGCATTCTTTTTACTCATGAAGTGAATAAATATGAAAGAGAAGTAGAGTATAAGTTACCCCGGGTATTTCCCGTTTTGCAGGAAGCGTGGGAACCCGGTGTATCGAGTGCACCTTGCCATGAACACGGTTCGAAATCACAACGTTAGTGGTTATAGGTACTGATTGCATAGGTAGTTGTAAATTCAACTACCATACGATCACGACCACGACTTCGATTATTATAAGTCTTCTAATCATGCTAATAATAGTTTAGTACGACTTCGTATAAATTGACCCTGCGGTAGTTCCTAAGAGGATTTCTATATGAAGTAGACAAAGTAGGCTTAATCTGCACTAGACAATTTGGCGAAATAACAAATTTCACAGCACAACCTAATCCGAATAATCCAGTCCTTATATTACACTGACTCAGTGTTTCAGCTAGACTTTGAAATCTTCAGGATAATTGCCAGTTTCATCAAAATTTCTTCAGAACATGCTTTAATAATTAAACTAATTTTTATAAAGTTCTTCAGAACAATTTGCGGAATAGGTTGGCAAATGTCCTGAGATCGGTGCCTAGCTGAATCACTGTGACTTTGATCACTCAATTAACGCCTGAAAGCAGTCACAGTTAAAACATGTCATCCTGTATGTAAACCCATTATTGTTGAAAGTGGCATTAAACACCATAACCCCTCTAATAAGGTTGCTTTATCTATTGTATAGTTACTGTACATACCTGGTGCTTGAATATCTATATATATTTTATATATTTTGAACAAGGCGGCAGCTGCTACTTTTGCTTTTGCTTTTTTCTTTGTGTTGCCAATGGACTTAAAAATATTTCCATCTAATACTATTTGTACCAAAAACATTCTACTGTGGGACTGTCCATATTCGCACATCACCTTGTACTCAATTCTTGGATGCAGTGCATTTAGAATATTGACTGGAATTTTATCTTCTGAATCAAGAGCGATTTCCGTGGTTGTACAATCTGTAAAAATAATTGAAATATCATGTATAATTATGTCTTGTCCACTGCTGAACATTAGGACTAGGGAGTTAGGGTTATAATGTTTAATGCCACCGTCAACAATATTTCAGCTATTTTGTGGCAGTGAGTTCTATTGGTGGAGGAAATCTGAAGAATCAGGAGAAAACCACTGACCATCCACAAGTAACCGACAAACTTTATCACATAACATTGTATCGAGTAGTCAGAGTACATATTGTCATGAACAGGGTTCAAACTCGCAACTTTAGTGCTGATAGGCGCTGATTACACAGGTAGTTGGAAAACCCATGACCTTGACAGCCCCTCCAAAGGAGGAGAAATAATTAAATAGGGTACAAATTACTTTATTAAATCAAATCAACTGATGGGATCAGATAATGTGACTAGGGTACAATTGTCAATGCTGTTACTATACAAAAGCCTAACAATAATAAGTGGTAATAGGTCCCTATAAACCATATTGATTATAACATTATCTCTGCTTACTAGTATATGAATATATTATTATCTAATTTATGTTTTACTGATAGCAAAGGTCAAATAAATGTAATAGACAATCTGCACATTTCCGATCTTTATTATAAAACAAGATATGATTTTAATTTAACGATTATGAAGTCTCAAGTCTCCCAAACCGGCCACTGACAACAGGTTTAAAAAATAAATCAAAATCTACCTTTGAAATCAAACAATGTTGAATTTGTGCTGTATTGTGGTGGCCATTTTGAAAATGGAGACCGGCAGAAATTTTTCGATGTCGGGAATCAATTCAGGTCATCATAATCTACCTACATATGAAATTTCGTTGAAATCAAACAATGTTGAATTTGTGCGGTATTGTGGCGGCCAGTTTGAAAATGGCGACCGGTAGACATTTTTCAATGTCAGGAATCAATTTGGGACATCATTATCTACCCACATATCACATTGTGATGATATCTGACAATGTTGAATTTTTGCAGTCATTTTGAAAATGGCGACCGCTAGAAATTTTTCAATGTCGGGTATAAATTCGGGATATCATAATCTACCCACATATGAAATGTTGTTGAAATCAGACAATGTTGAATTTGTGCAGTATTCTGGAGGCCATTTTCAAAATGGCGACCGCTAGAAAATTTTTCAATGTCGGGTATAAATTCGGGATATCATAATCTACCCACATATGAAAGCCATTTTCAAAATGGCGACCGCTAGAAATTTATCAGTGTCGGGAATAAATATGGGGACATCATAATCTACCCACATATGAAATGTTGTTGAAATCAGACAATGTTGAATTTGTGGAGTATTCTGGAGGCCATTTTCAAAATGGCGACTGCTAGAAATTTGTCAGTGTCGGGAATAAATACGGGGACATCATAATCTACCCACATATGAAATGTCGTTGAAATCGGACAATGTTGAATTTGAGCGGTATAGTGGTGGCCATTTTGAAAATGGCGACCGCTAGAAATATTTCAATGTCGGGAATCTATTCGGGACATCATAATCTACCCACATATCAAATATAGATGATATCGGACAATGTTGAATTTTTGCTGCATTGTGGCGGCCAGTTTGAAAATGGCGATCGGTAGCAATGTTTCAATGTCGGGAATCAATTTGGGTCATCATAATCTACCCACATATAAAATTTTCATGATATCGGACAATGTTAAATTTTTACCGCCCATTTTTTATGCCATGTTTTGGCAGCCATTTTGAAAATGGCAGAAATCTTGAAAATTTTGAAAACTCAAAATTGCTCCTCTAACGGTGACCTATCACTATGTCAAATTTTATATCTCTATCATTATCCATTTAGAAGTTATCAACAATAATGTACGAAATTTCAACTTTACCATATGATTCTATAGTAAACCCCCACCCCCTTTGAACCCCTCAAAATATGACATTGACCCCCTTTACCACAAAGCTTTAGGACCAACTAGAAACATATATCTATAACTCCACCAAGTTTCATGAAATTCTGTCCAGTAGTTCCTGGGATCTGCCATGGACAAGTTCATGTGCCAAAGAAAGAAAGAAAGGAGAATAATAATACCTAGAGGCTCAGTGGGCTGAGCCTGTGTCGCTCATCTTTCATTCTGCTTTGAAGAAGCTTAATACAAAATAGACTAAAGCCCTAGTTATCTTAACTAGTGCTGTGCCGCATTTAGACCTACGATTTAATGGGGAACCTGTCGAAATTGTAAAAAACCATATACATTTGGGATTAACTTTTGCATCAGATGGAAATTGGACAAATCATATTGATAACATTCTAAATGCCGCTTTCAAACAGGTTAATGTTCTCAGAAAAATAAAATTTTCTCTCTTTAAGCAAACGCTATCAAATATATATCTTACCTTCATAAGGCCAACATTAGAATATGCTTGCGAGGTATGGGATGGGTGTTTTGAACGAGAAGTGGCAAAACTCGAAAAAGTACAATTAGAATCGGCTAGAATAGTTACAGGACTAACAAAATTTGCAAGTAGAGACTCTCTTTACTATAAAACAGGATGGGAACCTTTGTCTTGTAGACGTAAATCTCGCAAACTGACAACATTTTACAAAATGCATAATAAAGTATGGCCTCAATACTTGTGTAATTGTCTACCTCCCAAAGTATCTAGTATCAGTGACCATAATCTCCGAAACAATGAAAACTATACAACACCAAAAAGTAGACTCAGAATGTCTTTGACATCCTTTATACCATCTACTGTTTCATTATGGAACAATTTAGACCTAAATGTTAGAAATAGCCCAAATATATCATGTTTTAAATCTAGAATTAAAGACAAAATTGTTAAAACGCCAGAGTATTATGGTGAAGGGTTCAGAAAACTAAGCATACTCCATGCTAGATTACGACATCAGTGTAGCTCATTGAATTCTGATTTATATCGCATAAACATTACAAATGACCCCAAATGTCATTGTGGTGCACCGTATGAAGATTCAATTCATTATCTAACGGAATGTCCATTATACCAAAACGAGAGATATTGTCTTTTTAGAAACTTAAAAGAAACCAACAAAAATATAGAAACATTACTCTTTGGAAACGATGAAATTAATAGAAACGAAAATTCTATTATCTTTAATAAAGTTCGAGCATATATTAGACAAACAAAAAGATTCTAATCAGTGGTCGGTCATCTGGTCTACATCAACGCCAATTTATTTCCCATGTTTCACTATTATGTGTTTTATATTATCTATATTTATGTATGTGCTAAATTTGTTGACATTATTATGTGTATTACTTGTAGGGAGAGGACAGTACATAAGTTGTGATAACTTTTTGTCCAATCCCATTGCTGTTTTATTTGCAATAAAATAATATTAAACTAGTAGATCCAAACAGCACACATGTCTCAAAAAAGTGGGTAGGCTTTTGTACTCTTCAACATAAACAAGATATTTTAAATCAATATTTGTGTTCGGATGTGATAATTTCAGCTCAAAACCTGTTACAAATACAGGTCCTAACATAAACGGTTTCCAAGAAACGACTTTGGCACCAGTATTTTCAAATGGTAAATGGACAAGTAGTACATGATTTCAAGCACAGGATCCCCCATGCGTTCAGATACACCATAACGGTAGAGATCATTGGGTTATGTCAATTCCAATAGAAAACGGCGATATTTACTTTTAGACAGTTTACGGTTAAAAATCAACACATCGCTTGAATTCCAACTGTGTAAAATATATGGGCAAAACAAAAACAGAATTTTGATTAAAATCCCAGAGGTTCAAAAACAAGACAACAGCATAGATTGTGGATTATTCGCTAGAGCAAACGCGGTCGAATTTTGCAACAATGGCTTTAAAGGAGGGACTCGTATAAATCACGATGAAAAATTAATGCGAGATCATTTAATTTATTGTCTTGAAATGGGGTTCTTCTCACAATTTCCAAAAAATCGCATTGGCAGGGCACCTAAAATTTTGAAAAGAAAAGACCACCTTATACCAATAAATTGTAACTGTGGAAGTCCCGATACAATCGAAGATATGATAGGATGTGACGGGAAAAATGGGATAAAATTGTGTAATGTGTGGAGACACAAGTCCTGTGCTGGAAATATAGGGAATGGTAACAACTGGTTATGCGAAGTACACAAGGCGCCATGAGGGCTGAGCGAAACAGAAAGGGTGAGTGGATATTTTAATTTAAAAAATAATTATAATATAAATAAATTTTCGAATTAATAAAAAAAAAAACAAACAAAAAACAATAACTCCGCCAACGCCGGTCCCAAGCCCAGGTGAGAAAGGAGGAGGGTTGTTTTCCTATGAATTTTATCATTTTCAAATATTATAATAAATTACATTTCATCTTCTTGTTGCAAAACCTGATCATTCACGACTTGTTCTATAACGATTATTGTCCTGATTTCTGAAAGATGTATGTCATTTCCGAAAATTAACACACTTCCACATTCTGGTCAACAGCCACCATCTGCACGTACTGTGATTGCTACATCACCCTTCTGTATTAGATCTCTCGGAAGGAATTCAGTTGACATGATATCGACACAATAGTTACACCTGCTCTTACTTGAACCATGCACATCACCAAGTTGACCTTGAATATCAACACACTGCTTTTGAGTTCATCAAATGTCTTGCATTGTTCAAAGGACTTAGAAATCTTCTATATCTACCCTCCCTTCTTTGGACTTCATTAGCACTTCCAAGTGATGAATCCTTTGCTTCGGTTTTTGGTTTATCAGTGGTAGTTTTCTTCTTTGTGATTTGTTCCTTTTTTGAGCTGTCAACAGTTTAATGATTAAGATCATCTGAAAAGTCACTATGAATGCCAGGAGAACAAATAGGGAACTTGAACTCTGAAAAGTTGTGACCAATGCAACAGTTGTCTATATACGTGCAACTTATCTCTCGGTGTTTTATCTCTCCAGGGTGCTCTGTTATCAACTGGTGAACTTTCATGGTTCCTGGAATCGGCTTCAATAGTTTGTCTTTCATCTTTTCCTCTATTGCTCTAATATCTTGTTCATTGATTTCATACAACTCTACATTTTCACTGGATTCACTTGTTGAATAAAAGCAGATGCTTTTGTCACATCGTGACCATGTTTCACTCGCAGGTCTGCCGATCGCTTCAATACAGCTCCGATTCCGTCTGGAATACCCTTTCCGTGACCTACGGCATGGAAATTCCAATAAGACTTCAGGAAACCGAGCTCGAATATTTCTGTGCTAAATAAGTATAAGTTGAACTTTTGCCAATATTTGGTTGTCTGCCCATAACTGAAGAAAAACAATGTTTCAACCTCTGGGTGTTGCTCTCTAATTTTCTGCAAAACCACGTAGGAACACCCATATAGATATTGGGTCATGCGGAAGAAACGACTGTATTGTCTCCATGAAGCCTGTTACGAAGTAATCAGTGTGAAGGGTCATTTGTACTTTTGATGCGCCAAAATGTTTGCTCTGGATTTCTTTCGACATTTTTTCCACGTAGTTATCTGAAAAGTTTGTGTATGAAACATTCGGTTGATTTCATTGTTTGTCTTAGTGTTTTGTAATGGCTGAATTGGTTCTTGATATTGTAGGAGTGCTTCGTATATTTCAACCATAGTTCATCGTGGACACGATCAAGAAGGTTTCCTAAAGTGGCTTCCTTGTCCTTCTTAGTTGTGATAAGAACACCCTTAACTACTCCATTCTTCAGTTTTACTTTTTTTTTCTCTAACCCATTCACTGTAAGTTATGATTTGGTTGCAATTTGTATTTCTTTGCATGTCACACATTTTCCATACATGCAGTTCATACAAAAATGTATGTTCCGTGGAACATACGACTTGTTCTACTAGAACATCCATGCTTGTGGTTGATTTGATTTTTGATGCTTAACGCCACTTTCAACAATATTTCAGCTATATCATGGCGACCAGTTTTAGTGGTGGAGGAAGCCGGAGTACCCGGAGAGAACCACCGACCATGGGCAAGCAACTGGTAAACTTTATCACTTGCGGTTGCGAGTCGAGTGCACCTTTTTTTGTAATTTACAAAGCCGGGCGCGAACCCACGCCGTATTGGTGATAGGCTTGTATGAGTTGTTAGATCCAGCGACCTAACTCATTGAACCACCCGGGCCCCGCTTGTGGTTGAGATGACCTTATTTCGAAATAGTTCTCACAGGTTTTACATAAGCAGGTTTCCCTGTCTTTTTCTGTAGGACATTTTACACAGAAAGGTTTGACCCTAAAGAATGTAGTAAAACTAATAACTTGATTACTTTCCGATTGGTACTTCGAAAACAAATGTCTAAGTGTATCTAGCATGAGTCGTTTCTGACGTTTTACCTTATTTCTCGTGATAGTTTGCTTAACACCAGTTATTCTCGAGTTATCATCTCGCTCAAAGATAGCATGAACTTCCTTCCTTAGTCGAGTAGATATGGTACCTCTTTTCCTTGTTCTATTGACTGCATCCAACTCCTAATTCTCTCCTTAAGAGAAAGTTGAACTTGTAATTCTCCTATTATTGTGGCACATATTATCCTTTTCTGTCTCGATTGTCTATACTTTTCTCGTATTTGCTGCATGATTGTATAATGAAATGTGAGTGTTTTCCTCACATTACTATCTGCCTTTCCAAAATGTCTAAGCAATTTTCTTGTCTTAGTCCTTGGTGTATCTGCTTTCTTGTTTGTCGTCGATCGCTTCAACTTCTTTCTCTGCATATCTATTGTTCTATTTGCATTTTCCATTTTGTTTTGAAGGAGTAGATTATCTCTGTAGCACTTTGCCTTGTTTTAGATTTCTTTTCTTTTGAACTCGAATTTTCTGATGAGAACATGAAGGAATAGATGGTGTGTCATCATTTGCAGGAGAGGCAGGTGGTGTTATCTGTTTCTCGAAATTTTTTTGTTTTTGTCTTTGTCTTTGTGTCTGTTTATTTTTCCGCCATCGTCGTCTTTGGTTTCTCTGTGCTCTCTCTGGTTTCTCATTGATGAGTTTTACAATTCCAACGGCTTTGTTGTTATGATATCTTGGGATCAGTTTTCAATTTTTCTCTAAACCTACGTTTTCTTTCCTTTACTGTCAGTGGCATGGCTACACTATACCATCTGAAAATAAATATGTACAGTTTTAATGACATGTAGTCTAAATAGTCAGTTATCTGTAGTTTTCACAGAATGATCTCCATTTGTTTTTATATCTGCTGAAATATAGAGATTTCTGTCGAGAACATTAAGGCCCGCATGCAGGGATTTTTTCTGTGTAAATAGTCTTACCCTCCAGTTTTTAGTGGAGTCCGGGTTTCTCATTATTTATTTTTGTTTTCTATGTGTGTTCTTTTGGTTAATTCCTGTACTTTGTAGTGTTTCTCTATTTTCTTGGCCTGGTTTTTATCCCTAGATTGTCGATATTTTGTTTACCGGTTTAGGAGGAGTTGCGCTTTTAAGCTATAAAACATGGAAGCCCCATGTAAAACCCTTAAGGTGGATTATCTCCCCTTTCAAGTATCCGGCAATAATTATCTTGCTTCATGCACATCTATATATGATGCCCAACCTTCAAATAAAGTTTCATCAAAATCCATTGAACGGTTTAGGAGGAGTTGCACTTACAAGATATATGGTCAGACAGACAGGGTGATTCCTATATACCCCAAAACTTTGTTTTCGATGGTATAAAAAGAATCGACTTCAACCAATAAAAGTCCACCCACATAACGAAATTTATCGTTTTGTCTGTTATGTAGTGGACGTATTCACCAAAAAAGGCGCGAAATTCAGCCACTAATACTACTAGAACCAGTATCTGACGTGTTTTGTAGAAAACGCCTAAATTGAATATTATCATTAAAACTTGGGGTATTATTGTGGGCGCTTCTATATAAACGTGTCCGTTAGCAAGTGGATAAGTAAAAAAGTATGGGGCTACCCCAACACACCATAATACAAATGATTTCTTTATTCTTTCTGTTTTTCTTTTACTGTTCAGCCATTTTATTCCAGGGATGTAGTATTAACAGCGAGACACTTCCTTGGAAACAAGGGAAGTAAATTTGTATATTAGCAACAAAAAGCAAAACCGTTATGTAGTGGACAAATTTTCGTGGACAATTACAAAACGTAATTTTATATAGACATATAAGGCTAAATCAACAAGAGTTATAGTGAATATCATTCTTGTAATTTCACTCATGATGAAAATGGAATTTCGTTTACTTTTGCATGAGTAAATTATGCAAATTTTGCTCGTTTTTTTGCCCGTTTGTGATTTTGGACAAAGGAAAACACACCATTTTTGACTATTAAACATTATTTTTGTCATTGAAATGATGAGAAATATTCTTTCTCCTTACTGTATTCTAACGAATGATCCATACGGTACTCAACAAACTGAAAATTACCCTTAAACACAGAAAGAAATTCGCTAAATCTTTGCAGGACAAGAATTTGGGCAATTTTTGAAAAAGACCCTTATATTTATTAATGGTCATGATTTTCAGTCTAGTACAAAATCAGTCTGCGATGAATGTAAAAATAACGATTTTTTTCTTTACCTCGGAAAAGCGTATTTTGTTCTTGTCGCGTATGTTTACCCTTTTTGCATCTGACAGAATAAAGTTCCAGTGTAGGAAAAAATAAAAAAAACTGGTTCCTTGGACAAAATAATATCTATACTTCATTGGCTTACAGGGAATTTACATCATTCGTACCACTTTAAGAAAAAAAAGTCCATATTCCAGCATCACCTAAACAAAGACAATGGCTCCTCCCATTTTGCTCGTATAATCAATATTCACACATGTATTTACACGTGTAAACAATGGAATACAAAATGTAACGGTAGGCATGTGAGGTATTATACTGCTTTGATGTACGATGCAAATTGTCTCGAAATTCGATACATTTATCCCGTTCTGTCAATCGCATGGGTTCACAAATAATATTTCTGTCACGATGAGGGTGGTGATGTTGATTCCATTTTCCACTAGATTATTGTAGCTTTCTGTCAAAATATTTACACATGCT
This sequence comes from Gigantidas platifrons, assembly GCA_002080005.1. Taxonomy (NCBI): domain Eukaryota; kingdom Metazoa; phylum Mollusca; class Bivalvia; order Mytilida; family Modiolidae; genus Gigantidas; species Gigantidas platifrons. The sequence goes on from MJUT01061343.1 coordinate 119,234, forward strand.
TACCAACGTGCAATATCTATTCATGTGTCACTTTCAGATTCATTGTTTACACGTGTACATCCACTACAACCCGAACTTGTATACACCACCTTTTCTGAAAGTCAAACTGTCAATGGGTGCATGAAGGGAGACCACCAGGCCCTTGCATAAACTGTAAACGAGAAGTTGTGACTAAGCGCTACTGGCACCTCTCACGGAGGCGAGATCAACCACTGTTTTATACATTTTGTCAAAAATGCATATGCATTCAAAAATGATGTCTATTTTTGTAGATTGTGTGAGGCTTGATTTAGAAAATCACTCGAAATGTCCCACGATACAGAAGCAACATCAACTGACAAGCAAAAGAACATTGAGAAAATATGATACATCCATAGATAGAAGCTGTGCATTTGAAACAAATGATTTAAATTTAACAAGCAGCAAACTTTGACAGCTATGGTTATTTTGTCATTTGACCTACATTTTGTATGTAAATTTACACTACATACTGCAGTTAATGCAGAAAATGACTGTAGTAAAAAAAACATGTATGCTTTTTGCAGCACATGAACATGCGTAAAACAATTGGTGACCATTCGACATCAGTTAATGTTGACTTTTTCCAGTCGTGCTTTCAGATTGAGCTAGATCAGAATAACAAGAAAACATGTACATCTAGTTAACATTTTCTCTGTATTGATTACTACAAGAAATATAAAAATTTCAAACCCCAACTAGAATGTTGCATTTGTGACAAAAGTATATACAGTCAAAGATTTGTTGTATGTTGGATGACCAGATTGACATGTTAAACATACATTTTGTATACATCAATCAGATATTGCAGATAGAAAAAAACACATTTTGCAAAACCTCTGCCTGTCTCTCATGTTACAAAACCTCTGCCTGTCTATCATGTTACAAAACATCTGCCTGTCTCTCATGTTAAAAAATCTGTGCCTGTCTCTCATGTTACAAAACCCCTGCCTGTTTCTCATGTTACAAAATCTCTGCCTGTCTCTCATGTTACAAAATCTCTGCCTGTCTCTCATGTTACAAACAATTCAATATCTTTTTGAGATTCATCAAATATTGAAATATTCTGCTTTCGCCAGCTTTTGGAATATGTGATTGAAAACTTCAAGACATATCACCCTTTGTTAGTGTATAGCTTACACTTAAAATACAAAAAGATTGTTAATAAAAAAAATGTATTCGGCTAAATGAGCTTGATGATATTTCTTTTTTTTTTTTTATAATAATTCGCTAATGATCATGAGGTTGGGGTATCCTATTGTAGTTTCATTGGAATTCATTGTTTATTTTTAATACAAATGTAAACAATGAACATTAGAAAGACCATTTAATTTAAGGGAAATGATCTAGAAAGAATAAGGTTAATTTTAAATTCTGATATATTTGTGTATGCAAATTTTATATGGTAATGGCCTCAGCATATTCAATTAGAATTTTAAATTAGAGCCCCAGTCCATTTTCTCCTATTATTCACATGTTTTATTATTTTTAATAAAATATTTTAGTTGAAGTCTTTGTGAATTTTATTTTGTAAAAAGTAATTAAATAATGGATCTTAGTACAGTATGCTCTGCTTTTGTTTAAAAAAAAAGTTAAAAACATTATACAAATACAAAAGATTTTATTGCTAATCACAGCGCCCAAGATGAGCAGAATAATCACAATAAATTTAGTTACAATGATTGGAAGGATTTACATATGATTCATTACCTCTCACCCTTTTATTTAAGAAACATCTATAAAATAGTAAATATCTGCAACTGACCTTTCTGCTACTGGTGGTGATGGAAGCAGTTTCAGAATCGGTTGAAGTACCTTCTGGACATTAGTACGAAGACCCCTGGAAGCTGCTTCATGTTGTCCTCATGTCTAGCGAAGAAGTGGATTGCGATTAGTTGAACAAACGGTTTGCTAACGACCATGAACAGTGCCTTAGCTGTAGAAAGGTACTTAAGTTGCTCAAGTGCGCGTGATCGTTTACGATGACATCTCCGCGGGAAAACTCACGTGAAGTGTAGGTGTTGATGTAGTCTCTGTCTATCTGAAAAAGAGACAAAAGAAAAAATTACTAAATTTGAAAAATGACTACAGTGCAGGACAGGTTTGTGGAAAAAACATCAAGATTCTTTAAGTTAGGTTCTTGACTCTAAGAAGGATTGAAATAACATGACGTAAGGTAATATATAAATATACATGTATGCCCGCCAGACTGATTATTCTGTGCAGAGCTGACTGAAATAGTAAAAGTTAAGGAAAGTGAATTCAGGGCTGGTTAAATTTTGATGAATTTTAAAGCCTGATTAAGTACTACATGTATTATTATATTAAAAATACCTCGAAATCCATATATTTGGGCTCTGTTTGCAGTCCTGACTATGCAATTGGAGTTTGGTCTGGAATATTTTGGGGGCTTTTTTTAGGTGGGGGGGGGGAGGGGGGCGAGCATCTTCCAGGATCTTCTTCATGACGGTCGGTGCTGATGTAAAGATGTCTGCTTTAGCGGTTTCGATGAATTTCTGTGTTATGAGTACGTTGGTTATGATGCCTGGTTTAGATTCGTGTGTGTGGGGCTTGTTGTTGGTAGTGAATGAGTCTCCTCTGTGGCTATACATGTTATCTTCTTGTTCCTCAAGCTACACCGCCAGAGTAGAATCATCTTTGTTCTGTTTCTGAAAGTATAAAATAAGACTCTGAACAACATAACAAAGACAAAACATAAATATTTCACTTATGCATATAATTAATCTCATTTTAATGATATTTTTTTTTTGTTCTCTATCAGCAATTCAACATTTTGGTTTTTGGTCTTCCAATTGTTTTGATTTCATCTGCACTGATGTGACATAAGTTGTCGAAATGGCCATATGCAGAACCCAAATTTACTCCAATTTAAAGTATACCTTAAACACATATATGAAACCACTGCTGACGAGTAAAATATAAGACTGTGAATAACATAAAAAGAAAAAAACATCAATATTTAATTTATGTATTTTTTCAATTCAAAGTATACCTTAAACACATAGGTGAAACCATCACTGCTTTGCGTTGACCCCTCTGTGTTGTACCTTCAGTAACAGTTTAGGTAATGGTATTTTCATTGGTAGACATTTCCTCTGGTCTGGTGCTATCTTGAATTGAATTTTCTTGTACTACCTATGGTTCTTCGTGGGGTATCCTGTTGATGTGTACGGTACTTTGGTCTCCAGAATGAATAGTGACGGACAATCGTGTGCTCTCTGCAACAGGCGTATATGGTGAAGTTTAATTCACTGTGTCTGATTGGCAGGGTTTCTGGTCATTGGAAATAGTTGATGCGATCGGAACAAAGTGGTTCGGATTGCACAGACCAGGAACTCCCCAGTTGTTTGTGTCCACATAACAGCTATGATACGGTCAGTTTCCACGTGAGTTGGTGCGTATGTGGTATTTAGGGTTTTGTAAGCCAAATGTCCTTTTCTATACATCGGTGGATAGTGAGATTTTATAGAAATTCATATGACGTCAGATAGGGCCACAAGATAAGATTCCAGGCTGAAGACCACGATGCATCTGTAGCGCCAGCTGTGGATGCTTCCTCGAATGGTGGAGAGAGCGACATTGTATCACTGGCATCTGCACTTGACAGATATCTGCCCTTGTTGTTGCACATTTGTAAACAGGTCCTTGATCTGAGTTCAATGGCCTTCTCTTCATGACCATAAAGTAGCGTGGATATAGAATTGAATAGGCAGTTGCCAGCAGTCTTCACCTCGATTGGTGTTCATATGTCTAAACCAAGACTTTGTGCATACATGATGCTGACAGAGTCCACTGGTTTAGAATCCAGTGACGGAAGGTTGTCAGAAACTTCAAATGCAGGCATCATCATTGATTCTCGGCGAGCAGAATACCGAAGTGATCGTTGACTCAGTCAGTTTAGAGGTAAAAACGTTATTTTAGAAATGTTAGAATTATGCATATAATAGTTTGAACTAATACTATAATAAACAATTCTTCTTCGTCTGTATTTATTTGTTTGTTTTCATGATATGAAAAATGCAGTTTTATTACTTTATGTATATTTGATATTCAAGTTGTACTATAATAAGAGTAAAATCTGGAATTTTGTGATATTAAATTGTATATGTTATTTGTGTCTCACTAAAAGAGAGTTTTTTTTTTTATTATACTAACTAATAAAACAAAAGCTGAGGTCTTTGAAATATTATTGATTACTTAATTGAACTAATTACCTTAAAAATCTTGTAAAAAACGGCTCGTGGTTAACAATTTTTAATTTAACTCTCTCGCGTGGAGAAATGTCGTAACCCACGGGCAACTGAAGGAGAATCTATATGTATTTCACTACAATAAATTGTTATAATATATTCAATATCCACAGAGAGTAGCATTATTAACTTCTTTAGGAATCTTAGTTAATTTAGAAAATTAATTCAAGAGCACTTTTCTATTTTAATAGCATACATTGCATTATTTGGAAAATTTATGATACTATATCCAAGGATTTATATACTATATGAATTCTTGCTGTACCATCGCATATGAAGCATACACTTCGCAATACTTTTTGTCGAATTTTGTTTAAAAGTAAAAATAATATAAATTATTAACGTACATTTTCCCATTGGTATACATGTATATACATACAAATTACGACAACCTAAAAGAAAAAGTCATTGGATATAATACGGAAAATTTCCGTACGTGTTACGTAAACGTTTTGACATTTAATATAACCACAACAAACACACATGCTTTCAATATGTTTGTTTATTTTCTGTATGAGGAGAAAGTTAAAGTTGAATGAAAAAGGAGAGACTTCCATAAAACTTGCAGTCACGTTTGATGTGGGGAAAAACGCAAATTAATAACATCATTAAAGATAAAGAGAATATCGTCGGTAAATAGGAGAATGGGAGAAGTCGGTAAATAGTGAAGGCCAAGCGTTGTCTGTATGCAAAGACACCAATCTTGATATTTATTGATTTTCTAAAAAAAAAAAATTGGCAAAAAAACAGTAGAATGCTCAGTCGAAGAACTTGAGGCCAAAGTAAAACTATTGGTTGTCCACTTTTACATTGCCAATGGATACCGGTAATAATCATGTACTTGTTGGTCAAAGGATACGACACAGAATGAGTTCAGATGAAGATTTAGTTTTGTATTCTGGCAAAGGTATATCTCAGGTACATGTAGAGTAGAATTCCCAGCAAGACCAGCTTTGTAAAATAAATGAAATTTATAAAATCTGAACTACGAAACTTGCCTAATGCTTGCATTTTTATTAGGGCCCCGCTGACTTCGGCGGAAGCTTTATAGTAATCACAGTGCCCGTCCTTCCATCTGTCAACACTTGCTATGTCATACAATGACTTGAGTAAGCGTTAACAGATTTAGATAATTTTCATATACAGCGTGTATATCCATACAAGGAAGGTCCCTTTCAATTTTAGAGATTTTCTCATGTGTCATTACAGAGTTATTGGAATTGAACTATTTTTGGACTTATTCCGTCCACATTGTGAGGGGGCCCTTCCTGACTCAGTATTCTAGTTGCAGTTTTTGAGTTGACTTGATTAAAGAATACAATTACAAAAGAACTATTGAAGGTGTATTAATTTGGTGGTAATATGACATCATGAAGTAGAGTTTATGGATATGTAATTTGTTTTCCGTCGGCATGGCACTGACTAATAGAAATACAGCAAATTAGAAATATTGGAATGACATAAAAGTAACTGTCTTCCATTTGTTTTGATATCAAATGCTACTTTTTCTCCAAGATATAATTTGCAAGTAACTCACAAAAAAAATAAAAGTTTTAGATGAAAACCAATCAATAAGTAGTGAAACGCAAGTATTAAAGTTCTTCATTTCAAGAAGGAATTATAGACTGAGATCATATACAAACATTTCCAAACAGAACTTTTCAAATTGTATACATTTGCTTTTATTAACTATGTACTAGTTTTAAGCATTGAATATTGTTGATTTTTAATTGCAGGTACTTGGATACCCGTCTTGGTTTAATACAGTATATGATAATGACCCAGCAGTGTACACGTATGAGCTTATGACTGACTATAGGGAAGGACATCTAGAAATAATTGTATAAAAGATGACATATTTAATTTGTATTCATACATTACACTCGTTCTCAGAAAAACAGCCCAAATGCAAACTTCGTGTGTTAAAATATGAAATGGTACAGAACGAAACTTCAGTACCTGGACTGGGTTGCACAACCGTCATTTAAGTTAAATACCAATTAAAAGATAAGTGTTATTTAAATCACTAAGTATCAATTAGTTAAACAACTGTTTAAAATCGGTTGCATAAAGCATATTTAAGGGTAATTTTAAGTAAGTGTCAATTAAAGTTTGTAATTATATTTAAACCTTGTTTAATATCCCACAATTCAACATTATGCGTGCATTTTTTGCGATTTATCAGTTTATTCGAAAAAATAAAATGGAGAATTTTACAGACGATACTGATAAGAGGAAAAGGAGCTCAATTTGGGATAGTTCGGAAATCTCACTACTTAGACAATTGGTACAGGACAATATGTCTACACTGCTTAGCAACCTGACCAATTCTGTGACCAACAGCAGAAAGAACTCTATTTGGAAAGACATTGCTGTCCAGATTAATTCGCTCGGCTTGCATTACAGAACCGATAAAGAAGTTAAAACAAAATGGCAAAATATGCAAACTAGTGCAAAAAAGCAGTATGCAGACAGGAAGAAATATACTACTCAAACTGGCGGTGACCTCCAGCCAAAGAATTGAGCATTGAAACAGAAAAGATTGTCGACATGATGAAAGACTGTTCAAGTTTTGTTGGTCTCCAGGAATGTAAATCCTCAATAAATTTAACAGAAGGTGCCTATCTTAATATAGATATTTCCAATATTTAAAAAAAAACTGCTGATTTTTGTTTACTCTGATGTCACTAACTAACTCTGACCTATATTTCGTCAAACAAATGTTGGGGCCCCAAAAGGTTAAGGAAAGACATTGCTGTCCAGATTAATTCGCTCGGCTTGCATTACAAAACCGATAAAGAAGTGAAAACAAAATGGCAAAATATGCAAACTAGTGCAAAAAAGTAGTATGCAGACAGGAAGAAATATACTACTAAAACTGGCGGTGTACCTCCAGCCAAAGAATTGAGCATTGAAACAGAAAAGATTGTCGACATGATGAAAGACTGTTCAAGTTTTGTTGGTCTCCAGGGATGTGAATCCTCAATAAATTTAACAGAAGGTGCCTATCTTAATATAGATATTTCCAATATTTAAAAAAAAACAGCTGATTTTTGTTTACTCTGATGTCACTAACTAACTCTGACCTATATTTCGTCAAACAAATGTTGGGGCCCCAAAAGGTTAAATATTCGAATGTATATTTTTACACTTTGTTAAGCAGATTTTTTATGTCATATATCTACTTAGCAAGTGTTATTTTAATTTACAATTGCAAAGTTCAAGGATTATAACCAGTCTAATGAAAAGGTATTTGTTGAAACAACATACACGGCATGAAAATATACTAGTCTAGAAAAACACTGCAGGGTAGTTGAACATAAAATTACGTGATTGTACAAATTATTTCTTAAATGAAATAACAATGAATTGACTTACCTTTTTAACGAATATTTCATTAGCACATCTATATTTATTCCATTCTCCTAAAAGGTGACATTAAACACAATAAACCCATCCATTCTCGTAAGCTTTGAAAATTTTCTTGATAAAACTTTGTCATGATGACGTCACTTCAATTAGAGGCCACTCAAGGGTAAATTATATTTATTTCAATATCTTTTTTTATAATAAAAAGTAGTTAAGAGTCATTGTTGTTAGACGGTAAGCGAAATGGTTTATTTTCAGCTATATCTTAAACTATCATATTAAATATAAGGGAAACTGTATATATATAGACGTTTAAATTTTCTAATGGATAATAAATAAGGGTAATAACAAAATTACCGAACTCCGAACAATCTTCCAAAGGGAAAGTCAAAACTCATATGTACATGTATATACAGACTACACCAGTCAACAGCCGGAAACTGAGAAAACTGTAATGACCCTGACTTGGTACAGGCATTTGCAAAGAAATGGAAATAAATTTAAATTTTTTTTTAATTTATATCCATCTTCAAGATTTATAATATTATATTTATCAAAAATATAATATAAATCTTGACGATGCCGTGTAAATATAGAAATATAAGCTGTTTGTCCACCTTGGTATGACATAAAATGTGTTTGTCCTTTCATAACGTACAATATATTTTGTAATTTTAATACGATTTGTTTTCCTCTTCAGATACTTTTAATTCCTCAGATTTACATACATCCTGTGTTTTTAATATAAGTAATGTGGGGCAGCAATTTCCTAGTACAACTGACATTGAGACAATATTACCAACTTGCAGTACACCTTGTGGTCCTAAAAAGGCGAAATCATCAACCAGTACAATAGTCACTCAGGCCATGTTGATAAAGAAACAATACGAAATAAGGGTAATAACAAAATTACCGAACACAGAGCAATCTTCCAAAGGGAAATTCAAAACTCATAAATCAATAAACAGACAAAATCAGTCAACAACCGGGAAACTGGAAAGTGCTATCTGTGCAAGAAGAGATGTTCAAAGTTGAAATTGAAAAAATCAAATTAGAAAGCATCAAACTACAGCTAGAAATTAACCGGCGCAACCAATGGGCAATGTCTGAAAACGATGCCATCATTGCATTGAATGAACTAATTATTTTACGATTTATCTTCTTCAGCATTTCTGAGATCTAAATTGTATGAAATAAAAAATTATAGATTCATTATACATGTACTGTACTGCATTTAAAAATTATGAAAAAACATCCTGGCAATGTGGTCTCTGACTACACGTCCTTCCTCTGGTGCTTGAAAAGCAATGTTTAAGTCATTGTTTAAGTCATCACTTCTATCAACATCATCCATGGGCTCCTTCATCTCAATCGCAATATTGTGCAATACAGCACAGGCCATTATGATTTTACAAACTCTTTCTGGTTGCATTCTTATCTCTGCATGCAAACAATTGAAGCGTTTCTTCCAACAACCGAAACACCTTTCGATACCACATTCTGTTCTTATGTGTACCCGGTTGAATTTTTCCTGGCAATCCCGACTAGGTCTGGGGTATGGTGTCATCAGGAAACTTTTACACGCATATCTACTGTCTCCGAGAATGAGACCATCCTCTACACACTTATGGGTTTGTTCCAGGTGGCTGAACATCTTTGAACACCTCATGATCTGACTATCGTGAACGCTACCTGGCCACCTTGCAACGACGTTTGTAAACTTACCTACAAATATTATATAAGATTAATGTTCACGTAAAATATACACCTTACTTAATAAGAAGAGCTGTTTATATGTGTCGCTTCTCTGTCTTGCTTGTTAAATCAATAAATATTCCCTGTTTTCGAAGGGTAATATATATAGTGTAGTTTGCAATGCCGCGTCAGGGCCGTGTGAAAATTAAATTTGAAAATTTGATCAGTTTCAGCATCATACCATTGACTTCCATATTTATATTCTACAATCAATTTAAAATTAGATTTGCGTGTATATTATTATTATTACTTTTGATTGATTGATTTATGTATTGTGTTTAAGGCCACTTTCAGCAATATTCTTGCTATATCATGGCGATCAGTTTTGATGGTGGAGGATTTGATTTGATTTGATTTTCGGTGTTTAACGCCACTTTCAACAATATTTCAGCTATATCATGGCGACCAGTTTTAGTGGTGGAGGAAGCCGGAGAGAACCACCGACCATGGGCAAGCAACTGGTAAACTTTATCACTTGCGGCTGCGAGTCGAGTGCACCCTTTTTTGTAATTTACAAAGCTGGGCGCGAACACACGCCGTATTGGTGATAAGCTTGTATGAGTTGTTAGATCCAGCGACCTAACTCATTGAGCCACCCGGGCCCCTTTGATTGATGGTGGAGGAAGCCGGAGAGAACCACCGACCACGGGCATGCAACTGGTGAGCTTTATCACTTGCGGCTGCGAGTCGAGTGCACCTTTTTGTAATGTACAAAAGCGGGCGCGAACCCACGCTGTATTGGTGATGGCTTATCTAACTACCTAACTCATTGAACCACCCTGGTACCTATTACTTTTGCTATATCAGTGTATCGCCAAAGATGAGAAAAAAAATGAAAGAGATACGACAAGCATTGAATTTTAATTAGATATATAACATATCCCCGAAGATGTGTCTCTGTTAACCTCCACATATTGGTACTTGGCCATACGCTTTAGTCCTCAAGTATGTACATGAGATGCGCTACTGTTTTGATTATTTTCATGTCCCTTTGATATATTTATCACTTATTCTAAAAAAAAAACATTCATACCTTCATGGTCACAGGTTGCTTGAACATTCAAGCTGTAGTAGCCTTTTTTCTGTTTACAAATGATGAATCATCTACATTTGGAGCTGTAATTCTCACATGCGTGCCGTCTACGCATCCAATGACACCAGGAAATCCCCCACTTTCATAAAAACCTGCCTTGATTTCTCTTTTCCGTTGATCGGATGGCCATTTAATAAATTGGTCTGTCTTTGCAGCAAGGGCATGGGATACTCTTTGAATACATCTGCTAACCGTGCCTTTATCAACCCCCATAATATCTTCTACAACTTGCAGAAAGCTTCCAGACGCAAAATATCTCAAAGCAACGAGAAACTGTTGAACCAAGCAAACAAAAAATATATAACCTTTAACACCAATGAATGTTACTTCCGTATATTCCGCTTGTTTTTAGGGACTATATAATGAACTCAAGTAAATAAGTGTTTTTCTTTGAAAATACACAGAACCGCGTCAGTACGAAACAGGTAATCCTAGTTCTATTATTTTGTTCATTATAATATTTCAGTGAACAGTGAGCGAGGGTTGGGTGGATATAGCATAAATTAAAGTTGGAGTCGAAAGTTAAAATGTCCAAAATAAATATACCGTAAATGCCACGGTTTTGTTAATTCACGAACAGTTACGCACAAAATAAATCGTGTCTAACCTTCTTTTCTCTAAAAGTAAAGGGGTAGTAAAACGTGATGACATATAAATCAACAAGAATTTGAACAAAATGTACGATACTACTACAAATTAAAGACTCGGCATCACATGTACACGAAAAAGGTATTTTCCCTTAAAAATTTATAATTGAAAATAAATTGTTCTTATAAAATTGTTGACAATTTCATACTTGTAGTTTGTTTTTGTATTTTTTTTCTCTTTTCTCAAAATGTTTGAGTTGAGTTATAAATCCCTCACCGAGCCCCCGGTTTGAAGATAGATTTACTTCCCTTTTAAACAAGGGAATTAATTTGAGTAAACAATAGTTGTTAAGGGGGAATTTTAAACCATTGGAGTAGAAAAAGGAGCTCTACACAATTTATTCATTATTTCGTAACAAATGTTTCAGTTTACAGTGATGAATTATGCGGTCATCAAACATTCTTCACAACGTATAGTAGTACACGTAACAATAACATTTATTAATTACGAGATTTAAGTAGAGTAAAAAAAACATTTCGTACTTGCGTTTCTGCTCTAAGGGAATGACTTCTGTGAGTAGGATGTGATATCTCTTCACGGATTAGATCTGTAATTATATCTATGGACTGCCCCCCGAATCTGTAACGGGACCGAAGTTCTTGTCTGTAAGCTCATCAATGGTCAGTAATCGTTCTCTGTATTTCCTAGGCGGCTTTGCATTGTCTAGTATATTGCCGAACAGCAGTATGTCCTCCATGATTAATTTGCAATTAAATATTTAAAAGTGCCCCTATTCCACAATTAAATTTAAATAACCTTTAAGTATTAATTAACGTTAACAAACGTTTGTGCAATGGAAATACCGGTTACTTAAATTTAATTGAGGTTTAAGGCCGATTTAATTGACACTTAAATTTAAATGACGTTTGTGCAACCCAGTCCTGGTGTTTAATAATTGTGAAAAATATAGCTTGCTGTGCCGAGTTTATTCCACCATTTTGATCAACATTAATAGTCAGTACTTTACATAGGTGTTACCTACGTTACGTGAAATAAAGGTCAATATCATTTAGTGGAGGACTCGTTGTCGACTAAATTATGTTTTACATGCCAAAGAAAAGAAACTTGCATAGAATTGTTCCTTTTTTGAAATTCTAATAAGGTTTGCTAATTCTATTGACGAAATATATCTGCCATTGAAAGGTATTTTTCAATGAAAATTTTACGTGGTCTTATTTTGATTCGTCAGAATAAATATATTGAATATAACTATGATTTAAACCACCAACATAATCATACAAAAAGATTTAAAAGAACCAAATGTAGAAATCTGTAACGTAAGTTACAATATTTCATAAGTTTACACGAAACTTATCATATTTTATTTGTAATATTTCTTAACAGACGTGGTGTAAACACTGTGTAATGGTGCTTTATTTCAAAATCTGTGTCCTCTTGTTGAATTATAATTACTTAGAATGTCGCCTTGTACTATTTTTCACTAAATATGTTTTGTGTTTGTTCCATTTTGGTAAAAATATCAGTAAATTTAGAGGAATTACGACTTTGACAAGAAAACAGAAGGACTCTTTTTTAAAAATATATTTTGAATAGTGACTTGCATTAAAATGGGGTTGGTTAAATTGAAGGCCGTTTTTGGAAAATGTGTGATTGTGTTTAAAAGAAGCCATTGTTAAAGCATAACGTAAGTTACAAAACATCTCAAGGTACAGTAAAATATCGCCGTGGTTATGATAAAACATAGTTTCTGTTTTCAATTGAGAAAAATATGAAATCAAATGTCAGAAAACATAATGTTTTCATACACGTTGGCTTAGGTTTGAAGGCAGTGTGAAAGCTATTTGTCAAAAGCATGACTCACTTTTATCTGTATTGTCAGAGGACTTTTGACTGTTCCTGTTTCATCTGTTGAGTGTGAACGAGGCTTTAGTAGACAAAACGTAATTAAAACAAAATTAAGGAACAGACTTAACACTTGTAATTTATACAATTTAATGATTATTTCATTGGAGAGACCATTGGCAAATACATTTAATTTTATAGAAGCTTTTAGGAGGTGATCATCACGAAAGCAGAGGAGAATTTGCTCAGTTTAAAAAAATAGAACAGTTTTTAGTCTGTATTTTTACTTACTTGCCTTTTATGGTTATAATAGTAACTTAAACAACAGAGTGTTATATCGTATTTTTTTATCTACTTGTCTTTTATGGTTGTAATAGTAACTGAAACATTATTGTGCTATTGTATTTCAAAAAGTACGTGTACCCTTATATTGTTTTAACATGTATGCAGTAAGAAAATAAATAAATGATTAATATTTATGTGCGTTTTTAGTGCCAAAATTTGTTGAAGTATTTATGGCTCAAAATATTTTAAAGTGGCTCAAAAATATAGTTTTTGGCTAAAAAAAATTCAAACCCTAGGAAACCCTGACATTGATGTAAAACTTATACTTTGTTGTTATTGTGAGCATTCCTAATAATTTACGCATTCCCAAAGACGGGATACCATGTCTTAACTAGGTTTTGATAAAAACACGTTAATTAAAAATAGCATAATCCATGTTTTGTATCCTCAGCTTATCGTGGTCATGTAAAAGTCAATTAGGACAACATAAAGTAGGTTACGAATTTTAATTGCGAGCCAGAATGTAACAGAACAAGAACAGGTAACAGTAAAAGACTGTTGTGATGAACACCAATACTAAATGTACCGTCATTTTCTTTCAAATAGAGCTTAAATTGTATTTAAAGTATCATTGGGTAACTTATACATTCTTTTGGATTAACCATGGAAAATTAGTGGATCAATTTTACATACGATTTGATCATGCCAGATCCAGATTTCATCTCTTTTAGTTGGCCATTTCAAACTGCTTGTTTTACAACAGGTTAACCAGGAAATTGATAAGATTTTTATTGTCAGTATTGTCAATTTCTTCAATTTTGTATATGAACATTCTGTTATCATAAATGGCGGCAACGAAGTCATCAGAAGAGGCAACGAACTTCAAAGCAAGACGTATTGCATTAGCTTCTGCACTGAAGATGGAACTGGCAGATGGTAATCGAGTAGAGTAGACTTGCTGTCCGAAAACAGCTGCCAATGCGACTCTATCATCATCCTTTAAACCATTAGTATGTATTGCAGAGTATTCAGATGTTACCGATCTAATTTCAGCAAAATGTTGCTGAATTAGTAAAGGGTTTGTTTCTGATTTTTTGTACTGTGTAAGTTCGAAATTAAAGGTAGGTTTTGGATTTAACCATGGAGGGTTTTCAGGAATTACAATAGATGCTATGTCACCAAAATCTATATCAGAATTTTCAAAGTGTGATTTTACTCGGAGTGCAAAAGGTTGAATTGTATTGGGTTGTTTATCGTAAACATTTTCATATAGGGGATTAAAAACACAGTCATATACAGGATTTGAAGGATAAGCCTTCAATTTGGTTGCATACTGCATACCAAGTTTGATACGTCTGTTTTCAAGGGAAGGCTCGTTTGCTTCAACATACAAACTCTCAACTGGAGACGTTCTGAACGCTCCAAGTGAGAGTCGTAATCCTTGGTGATCGACTGTATCAAACAACTTGATATACGATGGACGGGCTGAACCGTAAACCATAATCCATAATCCAATTTTGATCGAATCAACGATCTATATAAATTTAATAAAACCGTGCTATCCGCACCCCAGTCGGTACTGGACACAAAGTTTAAAATATTAATAGTTTTAAAGCTCTTATTTTTAAGCATTTTAATATCGGGTAGAAAGGTTTACTGTCAAAAAGAAGACATAAAAATTTAGTTTCTGAAACTATTTTGATAGTGGAATTATATAATTGTAACTCCGGATCTGGATGGAGCCCTCTTTTATTACAAAAGTGCATCCCTACAGTTTTAGAGCTAGAGAATTTAAATCCATTCTATAAGCAGATGTAAACTTTCGACTATATGTTTTGTACAATATCTTCCAAATCTTGAGCTACTGAATGTAACACATTGTAGAAACCTATATGATGTTGACTTTCAAGTGATATCAAAATGCATGCAGTTAGAACAGTTGTATTTGTCATTTAATAAAATTTCTGCCAGAACAGTTATTGATATCGCAAGAAACTTGAAAGGTTTGATTTTCCTGGATGTATTTGGTTTGAAATTGACTATTAGAAGCTCGTGAAATTTTAGATTTATGTCACCGTACACTGACCGGTTTTTACCGAAGTCTCGCAACTGACATAACGCAAGATAACTTTTATTCTCAAGTAGGAATATATTTTAGAGACATACACTTCAGTTTCTACATTGATACAACAGGGCTATGAATTTAGAGTGGGTATTAAAAATGATAAATGATATGGACATCTCGCCGTAAGATGACGAGTTGATCCCTTTGTTTCCTGAAGTAACAATCCACCACGTTGCATCGGATTCTGAAGTTGAAAGACTCATTCAGAATACTGATGAGAATTGTACTGTAATTGTAATTGATACTGAACAAACTTTTACAAAGTCACAAACTGACTCTGAATTGCATGATCATGAAAATCAAATAGTTGGGAGACTCTGATTCAAACGATACATAACTTGATGCATCGAACAGTTCGAATAAGATAACTGAATCGAATGATCTAGATCCTGAAGAGAAGGACAATGACTCCAACACTCAAGAAACTGAAAGATTGAACAGTGTTGAAAACAAAGAAAACAAATCAAATGACAAAGAACCTGAAGGGTCAAATGGGGAAAGTGATTATGAATCAAATGATAGAGAAACTGAAGGGGTAGAAAAAGATATCGTAATCAAACAGACTGGAAACAAAATGTCAGAAAAAGATAACGACAATCTGGAAAATCTTATGTAGATTACAAAGGTAGAAACAAATCTGTTAAGAAAGTTCAAGCTGATTGTAGTGGATTATGAAAGTTCAAATGCACTACGAAAATGTCTTCTTCAGATCGAAAAAAAAAAATTTGAATCTTATTGGTCCCTGAATGACTTTCAGAAATGTTGTTTTTATGCAAGCACTATGGACAAGGAGGATAAACAGCGCAATCGTACGACAAAAATAAACTCTAGGAGAGAATTTTCGTTCAAATATCATTTTAAATTTCTACGTCAAAAATACGAGTTTGCAAGCAATTTTACTTGTCCACTTATATAAGTGCACGACGCATTCAGTGGTTTTCAACTCTAAAAAGAAATGTTTGAAAGATACGAGAGGCCGGCATGTTACGAACACAATTCCAGAAGATGCAAAAAAATGTTACTAGCATCAGAAATCATATTCAGTCGTTTCAAACTATGCCAAGCCATTATTGTCGGGCGTCCACAAACAGAAAATATCTAGAACCAGGTTTACAACTAAAATGTATAATATGTACAACGAGCACTGTGCATCTAATGATATTTTACCTCAAAAGCGCCATCTTTACAGCAGTATTTTTAATTATGAATTCAATCTTGGATTCCATGTCCCGAAAAAGGACATGTGTGATTTATGTGAGGAGTATAAAGCACAAAGTTCAAATTCAATGGTCAGTGATGAACTTGAAGTGAAATACAATGACCATATTGAAGGTAAAAATGCTACAATAGTTGAGCGTGACAATGATCGCAACGGGGCAATACCCGTTCGTTGTTTTGACATGCAAAATGTGCTTACATGTCCGCGGGCTTATGTGTCAAACTTCTATTATAGGCGCAAGCTCAATGTATACAATTTAACGGCCCATCTATCAACAACCAAAAAGGCGTACAACGCTATTTGGTCCGAAGATATAGCCAGTCGAGGGGGCAATGACATTGCTAGTGCAATATTAAAAGAAGTAACAAACGAACATCCAAACTTTACTCATATTATCGTGTGGTCGGATTCCTGTGTCCCCCAAAACAGGAATTCTATAATGCCATTCGCTTTGAAATACTTCTTGGATAAACGCACAACATTACAGAAGTTTTCCCAACCAGGTCACTCATCAATTCAAGAAGTTCACAATATGCATATCCACATTGAAAAAGCAATGTCACTTAGTGAAATATTCAGCCCTGTAAGCTTCATAAAGGTTCTTACTAATGTTCGCAAAGGATCAATGAGAATCATTCAACTACGCCCGCAACACTTTTATAAGTTTAGTTCGTACAGCACCTCCCTAAATTTTGCAACAGTGCCATACACAAAACTCAAACACATTGTGTTGTGTAAAGAAAAACCACGTCATGAATCGTATAGGACATCGTTTCTATCAGAATTACAAGAAACGTCTGCCAGAATGCCCACTCGTACATCTGCATCAAACATCTATCAGTTTCCAAAGGTGGCAATTGAAAGGTGAATTCCTGTCATTTCTAAACAAAAATTGGACGACCTTACCATAATGATGAAATACATGCCTCTGGTCGATAAACAATTTTATATAGCTTACAAGCCAAAGCAAAGAAACAAAATAAAAAACAATGAAAATAAAGCAAATCTAATAGATATACTGATCATTCACATCGTTTGATTTTCATATTGTGAGAACATAAAACTATGCTTCTTGTGTTTGAACATTTTACTTTGCTATACTGCTCATCATATCATCTTGAAGTTATCAAGTTTGTTTTGTCAGGTCAATCTCAAATCCCTAGCATTTTTATTAGTCAGTCTAGGATCTTATTTTGGCATCAAAAGCGATTGTTGTGCACCTTTCATATTTTCTATGATAGTTTTGTTTTATATTTTGCGACTGTTATAGACGTAGATTGAGAGCACAATATAATTGAGCCATATTTGTTATTATGAGTTAACTTCAGTCAGTTCTTATTGTGTTAATGGTGTTTGTTATTCTTTTGTGTTTAATCTATAGAGAATAGAATTGTCATTGAATACTTTGTATTTAGTAGGTTATATTTTTGTTTAGAGTTGAAAAGATGTCGATCTTTCAATTTACATTTGCTAATTAAGAACTGACTTCCTGTTGATAAAAGTTTGACATAAGAAAACTCTTAGTCAAAATGCCTATTTTAAAGGACAAAATACCTTTGTACGTCATTTCATTAAGAACATTTCATGAATTTTAACAAACTTTTCAACTGAAAACACATAAATTTGTTTTTAATTATTATTTGTCTCACAGTAAGAGTTGTCTAGATTTGTTCCCCTTAATTTTGCAAATTGTATCCAAGAAGGATTATACAAATGTTATTATTATGCATTTAGAATTAAAATTGAAACATGGAATGAATTTATTTTATTATGCATCTTTTAAAAATCATTATTTTTAATGTAAACCACTAATATTTTTTTCTTCAAAATTAGAGTGATATATGTGCATTAACATTTTAATGCTGAAACGTTTATGCTGTTTCAAAAGAAAACTACTACACATTGGTTTCATTTTAATGGCAAAAAATGTTAATAATTGCAATCAGAATATATAGTCAACTTTCTGAATCTGTTACTATTAAGGTGTTAAAAGATATCATAAATCAAAAATTTGATAATGTCTCTCCAAAAGTTTAGGATTTTTGACTTACATGACTTTAATACTGATGCAACGAAATTTAGTTTCTTTTTACAAATATAATAAAATCATTCGCAAACGGTTGTGTCTATTATGCTTTTTGCTGACACGTAGGTTACATTTCAAAATTTTTGAAAATGTCAAATTTGTTTATTGTGTCTGCTATTTCGATCAAAACCACAATTAAAAGTAGATATGAAACTATGTTTGTAAAGAGCACCATTAAATCATTCATTTGAGCATTTACAAGACATAGTATACACTAAAGTTTATAAGTAATCAATAAAGAGAGTAAGCATACGTAGATTACATGAAATTGGGAGAAGACAAAAAGTTAGTTCGTGACAATCTGTCGAGTCGCGGCCCAAAAATATCCGTTATTACATGGACGGGCTAGTTGTACCAAGCTCAGATTACAGACCCTGGATCGTTTAATTTAACAGATATTTCGTATCGTTTGCGTATTTCGTTCGTTTCGTTTGCGTTTCGTGCGTGTAATTTATTCTTTCGTTTCGTGTATCGTTCGCCAGTTTAATTAGACTAATATACGAAAGAACGATACGCGAAACGAACCCACGCTACGATTTCCAGTTTAAAATAATTACTACAATTTCAATCTTACTATTATTAAAAAAATAATAATTAAAGTGTAAACAAAATTTTACATATACAAACATGTATTTACATGTACCAGTAATTTTGTACAACAAGGGAAAAACATATTTAATAAATGCATTTTTTCTATAATTTACTCTAGGGCAAATAAACAAGAAATCATCTACATGTATGTAAACAAACGCCTCTGGCAGTTTCACCTGGGAAATGCATGCACTGCAGGTATGAAATGTCAACTTTTACATTTGTAATTTCATTCTAATTAACAATTATACGACCTTTTGTAGCCACACGCCTCTCGGACAGCTTAACCGAGAAAATAACAGATACACGTATGTCTGGTTGGAATTGTCAATTCAGAATCCGAATAATTATAAATATTAATTCTGTATATTTATATAAATATAAATTGTTTAATTATATAATTAAATAAATATAATTTTGTTTAATTATATAAAAAGAAAGTCATATTTGGAAGTCAAATATATGAGATTTAAAATGTAATCATAAATATAATTATTAAACACATTGGTAATATAAACTATTTAATATAAATTATAAATAACTTGCTTATAAAATATAAGATTATAGAAGTTAATCACATCGATTTGCACAAAAGTCATTCAAATAATAACACGATACTATTCGTGTATCGTGCGTTCGTTTCGTGTATTGTGCGTTCGCTTCGTGTATCGTGCGTTTGTTTCGTGTATCGTGCGTTCGCTTCGTATATCGTGCGTTTTTCGTGTCGTTCGTCTGAAGCGTTCGTTCGTTTCGTGCATAGTGTAAACTTATACGATCCAGGGTCTGTACATCCCCATTTATGCGTACAATTGTGTCATTTTTAGAGCTAGGGTATGTACATGAAAAAAAAATATTGGAGACACGGTATTTTCTGCATTTTTAAAATTTTGCAGTCTGATTTTATCACTCAGTAGTATATAAAAATATGCACATTATATATCATTTTAAAGCTTTCGAAAAGGGCTTTCAGATGAACGTTAACGCAAGTCGCAATATTTCAATCACTTTTCAGTCCACTCTGAAAAACAGTGGAGACATCAATTGGTCCATTTTTGTGAGAACGAGTGACTAATTCAGCTTTAAATGTCTTTAGAGTGGTATACAAACAACATAAGCTATTGTTCTACAGAGTTAACCAATACAGTAATTGGTTTATCGATTTCGATCAAATGTGATGATAGCCAAGTCAGAATGTGTTGCAGATCTTCTTTCAAGAACTTTTTAAAATAGTAATGCTTACAAAGCCATATTGCTGTCCTTGTATTGGCAATTAAAAGACCTTTGATATGATATATAACATGTAATTCCACCTTATAAAAAAATGCTGTATTTTGATTGGCTGATAGCAATATGTTTTGCAAATTTTATACGTATTTGTCTTTTTTCCACCAAGGGATATTAGCGATCAGGATCCCCCATGAGCGGGGTATTTGTCAAAGGCAAATATCCCGCTGCATTGGAAATACCTCGTTCTAAAATATGGCTGTCCCTGCAGACGACCGTGGTGTCGTCCAGTCGTCTAATTGATTTGGTTCAGTTTCCGAGGAAGATATGAATGATATTCTGACAGATTTGAACGCCAAAAATACGGACAAATCAACAAAATTTGCAGTTAAGTTGGTAAGGAACTACTGCATAGCCAAAAACCGTGATATGGATTTTGAAAATCTCGCCACCCCACTTGTTCCTGAAGGAATTTTAAGTTAATCTGAGGCAAACAAATGGTGAACTGTACAATAAAAGTAGTTTCATAGTTATTCGACAAAGTATAAATAGATTCCTGAAACACCCTCCAGTCAATAGAGCAGTGGATATAATTAACGACCCCGCGTTCGATGGTGCCAATAATGCGCTTAGTTCAATGTGCAAAAAGATGCGACAGGACGGTAAAGGTGATATGCAGAAACTATACACTGATCCCTACGTGTTTAACATTGACACTCCCACAGGATTACTGTACAAGGTATTTTTTTAAACCGTACAGTACTTTTGCAGGCGTGGACCGGAAAATTTACGAAGCATGTCTCCGAAATATTTGAAATTAGAACTGATGATTCTGGAAAAGCATTACATGTGCAAAGTTTCCTCAGAATTTACAAAAAATCAGGGAGTCGGTAATGAACAATATGAAGCTGAAGGCGGTCGAATGTACGAAACAAAGACCCAAATGTGTCCGGTTCAATCATTTCTTAAATACATTAGGAAGATAAAGCCTAATTGTGATGCCTTTTGGCAGAGGCCAAGGGACACTTTTGATGAAGACGCTATATGGTTTGAAAAAAAACCTTTAGGCAGAAATTCCCTCTCTCAGATGATGGCCGACATATCGAAAGCTGCGAAATTATCGCGTGTGTATACAAATCATTGTATTCGTGCGACATGTATAACTCTCTCAAGTGAAGCAGGATCTGAAGGACGCCACATTATTATTCTCTCTGGACATCGTTCAGAAGAAAGTATTAAAAGTTCCTGTCGCGATACGTCAGAGGAACAGAAAAGAGACATGTTAAAATCCATATATGCCTTTACAACAGTTGTGAATGATACCGTTCGTCAGTCATCAGTTGTCGAGAATGTGAGCGATACCGTTCGTCAGTCATCAGTTGTCGAGAATGCAGTTTCGTGTAAGTCAACTGCAGCAGTAAGGACAGATCTGAATGAGACATTACACCAGTCAAATATTATCCGTAATTCGGATACGTCTGTTCCGTTGGATGATAATTTTGATATGAACTTCGATGAATCCGTGTCCGATAAGGAGTTGGTGCTTTCAGCTTCACAGACTGAACATCTGTTGAATAAGATAGCTGAACATGAACTTCAACCACTTCGTGACATTACAAATGTGAATCCACGTGACATTACAAATGAGACT
>MJUT01061343.1:158281-179501 GCA_002080005.1 Gigantidas platifrons
GCTTCTAGTCAGATTTGAACTGACATCTTTTCAACATTATTGAAATGTACTACCTTGTACTATAGGAGCCAATGTAAATGTTAGTGGCAATGACACACATATAGAACATTTACCAATAAATAAAGCATTCACGTGAGAAGATTAAAGCACAAACGCAGGTATTAATGTATTTATTAATATTTGTGTTGTGATTGTTACACAATTGACTTGATTAAGGTAGGCACAAACTAACAAACACAATTCTACGAATTGTGTTAAAAAAATAGTTGAATTTGACTATTAAAATCCTTAATTTACAAAAGTAGCTTCCAACCAGTTACAACATCCTTTATTAGTTTCAATACTTAATCATAAAATATTCTCATTGATAAAATAAGCAATATTAAAATTAACCTTTAATCGACTTTTGTTAAGTGTAAAAATAATTTGATATAATACATAATACATTATTAAACCATCCATAATGAATGTTAGACATGGTGTATTTTTAACCCCGAGAAGACATAGTACTTCTTGTTACATCATCGCCTTCTTTAAGGTGATTGCATAAAAATTGTTGTATTCAAAATTTTGGAGTGTATGCACTTTCTTTATTATTACCGTATCTTCCAGTTGACCTCTAAGACATATAGCTGACATACACCTTTGCCAAGCAGACATCATATGTTTTTTTTGGAATAATAGAATCCCATACACTGCTGAAATTGGTGCAAAGGATGATGGTGATATTTTCCCTACTGATCCTACTAAAATTTCAAAGAGAAGTGGAACCCTGTTAAAAAGACAAAAACGAAAAACTATTTAAATAACCCTACAATGTCATGTTAAAATTAAAACTACAGAAAACGGACAAATGATTGCAAATTATAATATTAATTTTAATATCTAAATCACCAAGGAGATATTGAACTGCCTTCATGGTGTAATGGTTATATAATTAATATGCTGTTGTGAGTGCGGTAGATCATGGATTTGATCTCCGGTTGGATCAAACCAAAGGATATAAAATTGGTATTTGCTGCTTCTCCGTTAAGCATGCAGCTTTAAGGAATAAGGTTAAAGATTAGTTGAATCGTAGCCAGAATAATGTTTCTGAATGGAGCGGCATGTATTCCTGTGGACCGTTTCGGTGAGCTACTACTATAAAAAACCAACTAAGCGTGCTGGTCTGTTACAAAGTGGACATCATCATCAGAAAGTAACACGTTCTTACCATGATATCGGTAAAAAAAATTACTCACTGGCCTTTAACAGTAATCACTAACCAACTCTAAAGGAGATATTTATGAAATTAATCAGTGTTATCGTTACATTAATTAATTGTATTATTGCTATAGTATATTTAATACTTTTCTGACAATTCTTCAAGCATATCCATCACAATATCGGTTTCACAATCTTGTAGTTTTTCCAAAGGTCTTTTCTTGGATAAAACACTTTCTTTCTCAATCAATTTTAGTTGTTGATTTAATGTGTGCATTCTAGAAGATTTCTGGACAGCTTTCATTGTATTTATCATTTTTGTCTTTCTTCTCTTTCCTTCTTTTCTATTATCATTACTTTTTCTGAAAGTTTGCATTATTCTTATACATGTACATGTTAATACATAGAATTAGATGAAAAATAAGAAAGTTTGGAATTTGGCTTTTCGGTCAAATTTATCTCCAAAACCGTAAGAGATAGTGGAAATACCACAAAATATTTCTGGAATCTTTCTGTGAAATCAATTTAAACACAAAAAACTGCTTCAAAATTCAGACGGATCTATCTGTAATTCCACTAGAACTTGGATAGCACAGAAATCATTCTGTTTGTGGACGATGACAATGCCATACCATAATATGACAACAAAATCTTTGCGGTCATATGAAATAGTCAGATCAAGATACTTGTTTGCTGGGATGGTTATGAAATGAGTTGTTAAGTGATGTATAGTAAAATTTAGAGTGAAGTAATTTTTGGTTTGTCAAAAGCATATGCTTTTTTATTTTATTATATTACATTTTTTTGTGTCATTATTGTACACAACAGGTGTCATGTAGGACATGTTGGTCCTTTAAAGACACCTTGTATCACCCATGTTTTACTAACTGCTTTGTGTTTACTGACCTTTAGTTATTTGATTCCCATGTTTTAATAGTGGTGATAGATCTGTGGTCAGGAAGTCATTAATCATAACTACTGGGCCATCCATGCTCCTTTGTCAATAGAATTACAGATAATTTAAATTATGCTTTGCGATGACAGCAAAAGACATACATACCTTTAGGTTGCACAGCTTTGGAAGAATATTGGTGGTCATCAATGAAGTTGCCTTCCTTTGGAGAAAAAAAAAATGTTCTTCTTTTTTTTTGTCATACCACTTGATAATTGCACAGGTGATGTTGACTCAGGAGACATCAACAATCTCTTTCCAGTGCTACCTTTTTCAGATAAATCTACGGGAATATTGGTTTTCAACATTTTTGAAAAACTATGAAAATTTTCCAATTTGATAAAACATTGTCGGCATATGCCTTTATTAGTTTCTGACAAATGCATATACCATCCATTGTCTTTAATACAGCAAATTTCTTCGATGAAAACAATTATATGATTGTTGTCCTTAATTTTTTGTCCTGTTACTTTAAAAAGAATTTGTGGCGATAGTCTACAACAAACACACTTTTGTAAAGTTGTCTGGAGTTCCTCCATAATAAAACTGAAAGAAAAACATTAGTTCACTGAGGAAAGGTGCAAGTTGTTGGTTGGCTTCTGGTACACATATTTAACCACCAAGTCCTTATAGTCGATTCATGAGGAAATTTATGTAACCCCTCTTTCTGTACGATAATAATTTGAAAATCACTTTTGGCTCTGGGAAACCCCAGAAACCATTGTGAAATAAAATGTAGATGCACAACTTCTTTATTGTTTGTTTATATTTGATGTGATCCAATTAATCTGTTTAACCATGCCATTTTTTTTGCTTGTTTTCTATCATGTGGCTTCAGAGGATTTACGAATTAAGGAAAGCGTGAGACTGAATCGAATTGCAGATAGTAAGTGAATTCTTATATGTTGACTAATCTACACAATTGACCGAAAAAAAAATGCATAACCAGCAATATCAAATATATTAAATTTGTGCTTTTAAAGACCAATTCACAAAAGTATTTGGAGAAAATTTGAAGTAGAAAAAAAGACTTCAAGCATAATATTTACTGATACAAAATGTAGTTGTATTCTACCTCCTGTCCCAGATAAAAAGTCATGTTGCTATTTTGTACTTAAAATGAGTAATCGAACTAAATGGTAAATCTTTAATACATCAATCTCATTCACACTTGGCATCATTCATAGTTGTACCTTAAATATGTTGAACAATTATCTTAAACAACTGTAGAAAAAGGACAAAAAATTGCAGGTAAATGAAGGATTTTAATACAACTAATTCATTAAAATATAGACTGGTTATTGTTTGTTTATATCTGATGGGATCCGATTAATCTGTTTAACCATGCCATTTTTTTTGCTTGTTTTCAATCGTGTGTCAGAGGATTTACGGATCAAGGAAAGCGTGACACTGAATCGAATTACAGATAGTGAATTCTTATGTGTTGACTCATCTACACAATTGGCCCCCCAAAAAATGCATAACCAGCAATGTCAATATATTAAATTTGTGCTTTTAAAGACCAAGTATTTGGACAAAATTTGAAGAAAAGAAAACTTGAAGCATAATATTTACTGATACAAAATGTAGTTGTATTCTACCTCCTGTCCCAGATAAAAAGTCATGTTGCTATTTTGTACTTACAATGAGTAATCAAACTAAATGGTAAATCTTTAATACATCAATCACATTCACACTTGGCATCATTCATAGTTGTACCTTAAAAAATGTTCAGTTGAACAATTATTTTAAACAACTGTAGAAAAAGGACAAAAAATTCTTTTGCAGGTAAATTAAGGATTTTAATACAACTAATTCAATAAAATTATGGACTGGTTCAGGGATCTCAATAGGCAGATAATAGTGGTTATACTAATTATTCTGTATGTTCAAATCATACACAAGTATGTCATATTATTGTAATGTATCTGTTTATGTTTTTGGATCATGCCTATAGATGTGCTCTTTCCAATAAAATATTGAATTGAATTGAATTGTAAAGCACAATTTTATGGAATATTTAATTTGCAGTCTAGCTTTTATTCTGCATTCTTGTAGTCATGTAGAGTTGGCCAACTGAGGCAGTGAGGGATATGTGTGTGACATTGCGCAGTTTGCTGGTGTTGTGTTTGTTACATACATAATGTGCTGCTCATCTTTGGATATAGCCCACAAGTTGTATATATTTTCTGATGTACAAGGATCCCATACAGTGCAGCAATATTTAAGTTTTTATCTGACTAATGTTTGGTATACCAGAAACAAGTACCTGTGGCCTTGGAATTTATTTTAAGATTTCTTCGAATGTACAAAAATGTATGATAGTGATCGGTTTACTTTGTACCTGCTTCAATAGATTATGTTTGTTCCATATTCGGTCTGATGATATTGTCATGGCAAAAAACCTTTGGTCTCCATTTCCATATTTTTATCGTCTGCTAATGATTAAGACAAATAAAGACTCATGACGTCATGTCGCACCTGCTCGTATTGTGTTTTCATGGGAATTTGCGTTCATACACATGTTTATAGCGAGCATATATTATTGGTAGGGGGCTAAATCGTATAATTTGTTAATTTTGTTTTGTTGTAACCTATGCTTATCGTGAAATTCATCAAAATACCGCTAGTTATCTTTGAAGCGCTTCCTTGGTCGCCATTTGTTTTTTTTGTAATGTTTGTTAGAAACGAAAGGTCAATGGGGTCAAACCCTATGAAGATCCGGAGAAACGAAAAAAGCCGGTGGCAGTGACTAGTGGAGGGTAGTTTGCGGACCGGAGCTGGTAAATGTCCGAGTTTGGGAAAATGGGGGCCGTTTCCGCATTCCGGATTTTACCGTGTCCATTCCGGATTGACCCGTCAATTTGAAAAAAGAAATGTTCACTAAAATAAAGTTGATCTTGAAAGAAGTTTGAATAAAATGTAGGAGCATGTCGAACATAATGGTTCATTTATTGATTCCTTATCGACTTATTGTGTATGCCCGTACATGATTTGTGAAGTTTACATGACTGAACTGTTGGAAACCGGATTAATAGCGTAACCGGAAGTAAACGGTTTTTGCTTTTATAGTATATAAAACGAAAGTAAAAATCATGTCCGAAGCAAAAAAACGGCGTGTTTTACAAAAGTTTAAAGCTGAATACGCGGACAGGTTTCCAAATATTATTGTTAAATCAAATATTGATGAATACCATGCACGCTGCAACATTTGTAAGACAGACATCGGCATTGGACAAGGCGGTCTGCATGATCTTGAACGACATGTTTCATCAGAAAAACAAACTGATGGCAAAATCGGCGGGTGCGTCGAATATAAAATCATTTTTCAAAGCGAAATGTGACGATTACTCTACAATTAACACTGAGGTGATGTTCACAGAGTTTCTTGTTGAACATAATTGCCCACTAAGTGTATCTGATCATGCATCAAATCTATTTAAAAAAAATGTTCCCGGACTCTAAAATTGCCAAACAATATGGCTGTGCCAGGACAAAAACTACAGCAGTCGTCGATTGTCTAGCAACTGATGACCAAAAACAAATAATTAAATTTATGCAAACCCAACCATTCAGTTTAGCCACAGATGCTAGTAACGATTACGAAGATGTGAAGTTATTTCCAATTTGTGAGGTTGTTAAATGGGAACGGTCAAATTGTTTCAGTATTATTAGAAATAAAAGAACTGAATAAATCTGCTTCTGGAGAAAATATATTTGGTGTATTAGATGATGCATTGAAAGTTCATAAAATTTTCTGGAAAAACTGTGTGTCTTTTTCGTGTGACAATGCGTCAGTCATGACCGGTCGTCACAAAGGTGTTGCATCATATATCCATAAAGTTAATTCGTCTGTTTATATCAATGGATGTGTTTGCCACTTAATGCACCTTGCAGCAAGTAAAGCAGCAGCAATACTAGCATATTGTATAGAAGATTTATTAATTGATATTTACTATTTTCTTGACAAAAGCAGTTGCCGCAAACAGGAGTTGAAAAAATTTCAAAATATGTGCGGTGTAGATACACATAAAATTTTAAAGCATGTTTCAACAAGGTGGTTATCACTTGGTCTTTGTATTAACAGATTGATAAATCAGTATGAACCATTGAAGCAGTACTTTAATGGCGAAGCTCTCAAGGTTGAAAGTAAACTCTCAAAGTCTACAAAATCCAAAAGTTCACGTACCGGTAAACCAGACGATAAATCTGGTAAAGGTAGTTTTGTAAATAAAACAAGTTCACAGAGCAAAGGTGTGGGGTCGCGCTCAAGTGAAAAATCTGTGTCTGGTTCAATTGTCAAATCATCTGTGGCGAGGTCTAGTACTCTATCTGGTGACAAACGCGGGCAACCAAATAAAGAATTTGACCTGTCTTCGTTTATGTTTAAGCAAGGTGAAATTGCAAAGCAAAATACTATTTCTACTATTACTAGTAGTACACACAAATCAGTAGTATCTTCAGAAGTCAAAGACAGTTCAATGAATTATGCAAGTTCGAAGGTCGTGAGAATTGACAAAATGTTAGAAGACTGCAATACAAAATTATATTGTTTGTTTCTTCAAAATGTCATCCCAATCTTTGATATAGCGAATCAGTTATTACAGAAGGATGAATCAGTTATTACAGAAGGATGAACCAGTTATTCATTTATTACATGATGTAATGATCAACCAACTTACTGATATTTTTATTAGATTTTTAAAACCAAACACAGTCACGTCAGCTAAGTCAATACCAGAAGTTAAATTTGATAATATTGATAATCAAAAGGATGACAAGTCTTTGATTATTGGTCAGTCTGCAAGGAGTTACATAGAGAGCATGTCAAAGGGAAAATTAGATGTAGTCACGTTTTACAAAGGTGTGCGTAAATTCTATTGTAGGTCTTGCGAATATATGATAAAAAAACTTCTCCTTTGAAGACAAAGTTCTGATTCATGCAAGAGTTGCAAACATTGAAAAAAGATCCGAAGTCAAATTTGCTTCATTGAAATACTTTACGGACAAATTCCCTATACTTTTAGAATTATCAGGAGATACCCTAGAGACTCAATTCCTGAAATATCAGATAGATACATTTTCAGAAAACATTTTCAATTGTGACAGAATTGATGCTGGATGGCATTTAATTGACCGTCTAAAATATGAAGCCACCGGTCGTAATAAATACAGTGTCTTAGTTTCCGTAATGATGGGAATACTCTGTATATTCCACAGCAACGCTGAATGTGAAAGAGTCTTTAGTTGTGTCAATAAGAATACAAATGAATTTCGTAGCAGTTTGGGTACAAATACACTCTCAAATTTGATGATTCAGAAGGTGTACATGAGAAGCGAGGGGAAGGAATATTACAAGGGACAACATAACAGAGAACTTTTAAAAAATACTAAAAGTGCTACATACAATTATCTGAACAAGTAATCCGAAATCGGGTAAATTATTTGTATCATGTATGTGAATGATGGCTTGCATTTGTGCAAATTTGTTTGTGAAAGAAATAAAACTCAGTTTATTTGATACTCATTTTATAACTAATGTGAAACCACAGGAACCCGTGGATAGCTGCCACCCCCCCCCCTTTTTGTGCCTCACTATTTATATACATTTTTAAATAATCTTTCTTAATATTTTCTAATAATTTAATCTAAACTCGAAAAATATGTGTGTTTATAAATATATCAGTTTTCTGACAATGTGCCGCCCGACTGGTATTATTATGTAATATATCAGTCGGGCGGCACATTGTGCAGAAAACCAACGTAAGCACAATCTCCGGTCCTGAATTCCCTACTCTTGCCGTAACATAATCGGACCATGATGCTTTGATCAGTTGTTGAGCAATTTTTTCAAAGAATTCTGGTTTTAAACGATTTGAACATTGTGGGGCATGGCTAGCCTGCACATTTTGTTACTTCAGAGTGGCGAAGAACAAATAAAGCGCTCTTCCCTTGTTAAAAAACAACGGTAGTAGAATACCGAAGCAACGATCCAAATCGTGTTATTTTTCCTGCATGTGGTATGGCTTGGGGAACAACCATTTAGTTTTGTTAGGGGATATGGTTTTTCATCTTTGATCAAGATTTTTTTTAAACGAGATATTTTTTCACGACAACTGGAAAAAACGAGTATTTTTTTCTCAGAAATTGGCGATACGTTTTTAAAAAAACACAGCCTCCTACAAAGTTAAATGTTTGTTCCCTTACTGCTGGTCAGAAAGTACTTGAGTTGTTCTCCCCTATGTTTTAACTATTTTTGCGAAAGAAAACTGTTCCATAATCATTCAAAAGATAGGTGACATCTCGATTTCATCAATATGTGGTGCTCCTATTATTGGAGGAATATACTACGCAGCATACATATATAGTACACTCATTCCACTTCCTGGTTGACGCGGCTAAAATAGAGATTTATTCATCTGCCATGAGAAAACTGTACAGTACAACTGCTGGGAATTATATGTTAGCCAAAAAAGCGTTGTCATTTCAAAATGTTGTGTTTAGAAGTGTTTGTCTATATTATGCAAACCGATACATCTATCCCTACATCATATTGGTACCTTCAACATTGTTTGGATGAACCCATAAGATTTTAATGGATTCCGCAAAATAATGGCAATTTCCGCATTTTCAAAGGCCTGGTTCCGGATTTGGGTAAGTTGGGGTTGGCAACTATGAAACATGAATAGATGTGGATATTTTTTGGCATGTGGCTTGTAATTATCATTATCTTGGATGGATTCTTACATGGAAATATTTGAAGGAATGGTTTTGGGGGAAAATCTTAGTTTTTGGTTGAAAAATCACAAATTTTCAGAATTGTGTCTTGTTTACGTAATAACTGTAATTAACATGGATATATTTGAATAATTTCTTGCATGTGGCTTGCACTTATCATTAGCTTGGATGTGTTCTTACATGGAAATATTTGAAACAAGGGTTTTGGGGAAAAATCTTAGTTTTTGGTTGAAAAATCTCAAATTTTCAGAATTGTGTCTTGTTTACGTGATAACTTTAGTTAACATGGATAGATTTGAATAATTTCTTGCATGTGGCTTGCACTTATCATTATCTTGGATGTGTTCTTACATGGAAATATTTGCAGGAAGGGTTTTGGGGAAATCTTAGTATTTGGTTGAAAAATCACCAATTTTGAGAATTGTCTTGTTTACGTGATAACTTTAGTAAGCATGGATATATTTGAATAATTTCTTGCATGTGGCTTGTAATTATCATTATCTTGGATGAGTTCTTACATGGAAATCTTTGAAGCAAGGAATATATAAAACTAAATATTATGTAAGTGCGGGGGGATACGTCGCACATTTATGCGTTAGGCGGTTCTTTTATTTATAATATTTATCAAATTTGCTAATGTTGGCGTTAAACACCAATCTATCCATCAAATTTTTAAAGGGGCATTATCTGCCAAATCGTAAATAATGTTACCCATAAAAACTATCAGATATGATCGATGCCTTAATAAAACGTGACTTATAAATGTTATGAAATGTACGGGCATCGGAGGAAAACGTGTAACTGCTCGTGTTTTGAGATCGATCAAGAAATGGACGTCATCTTATTAATTATCGACATTGTTTACGGAGTTTGTCGAATCGTCATTAAATCAGTACAACAATGCACTTATTTCTTATTTTTTGTGAATCTGCTTTTAGTCCGTGTTAATCACACTGTGTAAACGCTGTTACTCGATGAAATGATATGTCGTGTTGCGGTGTACTGATATATCGCTGTTGTCTGTCTACTGACATGGGCCCGTCAAAAAAGTATGTTTTAGGTGAGGTTTTGTTGTATTATACCCCACAGCAATTCAAACAATTATTAGGAAGTATTTAATGTGTATATATGAGTTAAATTTCAAACTTAATTTATTATGAATATAGAAAATTAGGTAATAGTAAACAGTGAATTAAAAATATTATTAAAATGTAAAGAAAATAATTCATTACAGGTTATTTCATAAATTTATGAATTAAACACAAGCTAAATTTTACCCCTCCTTAATATTTTATCATCTGAATTCATTGTAGTAGAGACATGAAGTTTTAAACGTTTGATTTATATTCACCATACAGCGATGAACTGTACTGTTATCTTATCTTATGTTCATATATTTTGAGTGTACTGTTTCTTCGTGTATACGACAAAAACTACTGTTATTTCAGGTTTCTTTAACTTTATAACTATAATTTTTTACTAACCATCTGATTTTCTACTTACCAGATAACTGTAATCGACCCCTACCGTTGTTACTACTGCAATGCCACCAAAACGACTGAAAGAGACGCTTTATCCCATTCGAGAGAACGCCATCCAAAATTGTACCTTAAATTCAAGTAATACGAACTTTCTCCAGCAAAATACAAAATCCCATATAGAGAACGACACCAGCAGTCTTCAACAATGGACTAATGCTCACACTGCTTGGCGCTCTGTTAATGTCCCCAGAACAGACCAAACCAATGTGATAAATTCAACACCAGACCGAAGAATTCCCATTGAAAGACCCCATTACAAACGAATAACGTGCAACAAAAAAGAGACAGCGACAAACAGAGTTTGACGAAGGTTCCTGGCCTTTCACAAAAGATATATTATTTGATCGGTGCCTAAAAAGCGTCCATTGTTTCATTCAACAATAGAAAATCAACATAATGAAGGTTCATTTTTATTCAAATAGTAAGAGATCAATATTGAGAAACTTTGCAAGATATTTAAAGTTTTTATACAATAATAATCAGTAGTCCTCTACTGGATACAAATGGCAAAATATTAACACAGAAAGCACCTTTTCCGGTTTTTCAAACAGTTATTTATTTCCTTCGGGTAAATAACTCACTTACGAGGTGTATGCCACGCTTGTTCCTGGGACAATGTAGCAACAGGTGGAGTGGATTTTTTTTTTAGCACATCTAGCATCATGTTGGGCTTTTGATGACCTCCATCTGAAACATTTCCCACAATAACTACAACGGTGTGGTGTTTGGTTTTGGTGCAGTGATCGCTAAGCGCTTGTTTGTCATAAAGAAAACTACCACAATCTTTACATTCATAACTTTTACTGCTAGAATTCTGTCCGCATTCCTTTGCATGTCTTTGCAAAGAAAAGAGGTGTGTCTATTTTGATCCACATTTATTGCATTTATGTTTGATACCTGCATGTTTGTCAATGTGCCCTTGGTAGGCTACCGTAGATGTATACCCTTTAGAACAAATTTGGCATTTATATGGCGCCTCACCATTGCCATGCTTACTGAGACAATGTAGTCTTACTCCTCTTTTTGTTGTAAAGTAGCGACAACATTGATCACATATATACGTGTAGTAGTCCCCTTTTGTATCTTTCTTTCCATTATTGATGTTCCCGTCTCCGTATTTAATAATGGTATGACGCTTCAGACTTGATTTATACTTTGTTGTAGATGTACAGTGATGACATGTTACAAGAGCTATATTTTTTCCTTTTCTTTTTTACATTTGACGGCTTTTGATGGACCTGCTGCACTAGATTTATCAGTTGGAGTATCGATTGTGATTGAGGTGAAGGATTAATCTCCATATCACTATCCATTTTGTCTGTAAAAAAATATACATGTATGAATAAGAAATTTAATTAAAATAAACAAGAAATTGTGTCTTTGCGACACTGATGCCCCGCTCGGCACATATTTGTCGGGACCCCCTAATCTTCAAATATTTATTAGTTCACATCATGATGTATAAGCATACCAAGTTTCATGATGATGTCAATTCATGGAATACAAACTTCAGTGTGTAGGTTAACCCGAGCACTATATGCCCCCTACTTTCGTAGACGGGGCATACAAATAGTTCATCATGACGTATGTTGCGACTGTGAGAGATCCGTAATAATAGTCAAGGTCGTTAAACACTCAAAGCTGACCGCCATTTTGCAATATATGGAACGACAGACCGCCCCAAAATAGTATACAGACTGAAGCGAAGCTGAGGCCCATATATTGTTTTTTTTTTTTTTTTTTTTTTTTTTTTTTTGAGTGATCTGGTTATGGCATTATTTGCAAACTTAGTACATAAAAACGACTAGCAGATTTAAAAACATTACGCAATAGAAAAAGAACGGATATGGGGAAATGCCATAAATGCACCAGGATATAACCAATTAAAATTATAAAGACACAGGCCTGGGGAGACAGGAATATGTGGTTTGGAAGAAAAACATCGCATTTGAAACATTAAATAACAGTACAAGTTTAACAGAAGTAACAGTACAGTTTAATTTCTATTAACAGATACGCACGGGAAATATCAGGGGTCGATTTCACAAAAAGTCGTAAGTCTAAGATTAATCGTAAGTGTGATTTCCAAGCTTTTGATTGGTTGAAATTCACACTTACGACTGATCTTAGACTTACGACTTTTTGTGAAATCGACCCCAGTACACTAAGGATTTCCGGTTGCTCCGTACATATAACACAAAAATAGTGCTTTCTTATGTAACACAATATAAAATAAGGATATTTTAAGAGATATTTCATTCAGAAATTCTATCTTGTAAGTTTTTATTTATAAGAAATATCATTTGTTACATAATTTTCAAGGTATCATTCCATTCACAACGGTATTATAGGGATTTACATGGACATTTTTCTATAAAACTTATTTTGGACATTCATGATATACCCAAAAATTATATAACAAGTAAATTTGGTTTTGAGGGCTCCAAGTAAACAAAAATACATACCAATCTGCGTTCTCTGGTACGTCGGCGTCAACATGTAAAACAACAGCGAAATATCAGTACATCGCAACACGAAATATAATTTCATCGAGGACAGCGTTTACACAAAATACAAATTATTCGTTTTACCTGTCACTACTAAGGTCAATTACATACGGAAAAAGCGAGGACAAATTATTTGCTTGCGAGCAAATAAGTAATCGATGGTAATTTTCGTTCTCAAAAGGCGGATAAGATGGTTCGATAAGATGTTTAATGTGAAATATTAACCCGTATTTCATCATTTTAAAGCTATTTACCAATTTCCAAAGCATATACATTTTTTGGTCAAAATCGTAGCTAATGCCCCTTTAACCATTTAGATTAAAAGTTTACTTCACCATTAAATACTTTACAAAAATGTTGTTAGCAATACATGTATCATAAACCTTTAATATATGCAACAACACACTGACATCTTTGTCTTCAAATAATACTTTTTTTAAACATTCAATTTTACAACACAATAGCATTCTTTAATTCACATCTGAGGATTAATTGCAATTAGCAGATAACTGTATTGTATTTGAAAATTTCACGGCATCAATTAGAGATTTGATGGTCGCAAATTGAGTTTACTGGCGACGCGATAGCAGAGGCAGTAAACGGATATTTGCGACCATCACATGACAATTGATGCCCTGAAATTTTCAAATACAATACAATTATTTTCATTCTAATCAAATCATGTGTATGCCACATTATTGACAAGATGACGTAAGCGGTAATCAGCTAAAAGTCTAAAAATATATCGTGCTATTTCAACCGTGGAATTTATACCGTGAAAATTGCGCCATTAAATCGACAATTAATTCCGTGAAATTTTCAAATACACTACAGTTACATGTATATTCATTCTAATGTAATCATGTGCATTGCCACATTATTGACAAGATGACGTAAGCGGCAATTCTGAAAATATCTCATGATATTCAACCGTGGAATTGATACTTTGAACATTAAAGGATTCCCGATCGCAAACAAGGAATATTAAACACCTACATTAGAATATATATTTGAAAAATATTTTCTCATATGAAATTGTCTAAAATATACTGTTAGACATGTTTTGAAAAACTACAAATCATATAATATCAAGATGTATGTGACAAATTATGAGCAAAATCTTGTAATAATAAAAATTAAAAGAAGAAGAAATACTTGAAGATAACCAGTTCTCTTCTGAATTTTAATGAAAACCAAGACGAAATATTCTGTAACATGCCTTCATGAATTTGTTATCTTTCTTTTAGTATAGTATTTTTAATCATAGCAGGAAAAAAATCTAGCAAATGTTCATGAAAAACCCAAGTATGTAAACATAGGAAAACAAACTACTGTATAATATCAAAACTGGAAATTATCCAGCTACAAAAATACATGTGCAAAAGAATAGGAGTAGTACATTAGTTTGTATTTAGGTTACAGTTTTGACTAAGAAATTTGAGTGCATATATAAATGTCACAATCCCTTTTACATACCTAATCAATCAAATTTCTCGACCACTTCTGACGTGCAAAGTTCTGTATCAAGAGTCAATATGAATCAAAGCCAAAGATGACAGTCTATCATGGTTCATGCTAGCACGCATGTAATTATTAAGCCTTCTCATGGCACTGAAACTTCTTTCACATTCACTCAATGTTACTGGAAGAGTGCATGCAATTTTCAACAGTGTATGGATATTAGGAAAATGCTCTTGCGGAGTGTTTAATAACACTTCCACATCTTGTTGGTCGTTCACCAGGAGGCATTCGCTGAAACCTTAATTCCCATGATATAAATTCTTCATCTATCAATTCTGGTGATGGCAAGTCGTTTTCATACAAATCCACCACATCTCATAAATGTGAGACTCATGTTCTTCTCACAGAGGATGGATGGTACCAAAGCAAACAGCTTCATACAATCTGTTGACAACTCTGAAAACTGGGCATCGATTTCCATATTAACATCTAACAATGGAATGGCTAAATTTTTCAAATAATATTCTTCAGGAGTATCTTGACATTGGATTTGTGAATTTGCCTCCCTACAATTCTTGGCATTTGAGAGGTCTGTCCTACTGCCTCTGACATTCCTTCACTGTACATGAAAGTTCGGTGAACATATTCTTCAATGTTTTTCCTCATTTCTTGGTACACCAATTTAGCTTCTTTGATTACATGCAATGCATCAAATATGTCCTGCATCTTCTTTTTCAACTGCGCAGTTTTTTATTCTTATGATTTAAACATCTCTGGAATAGGTAATGCCATTACATTTGTAATTGGGCATGCATCACATATTTAGTAGACCTATCAAGATGTACAATTGTGTACCTAATTTCATAATGATGTGGCCCCATTTTCATACAAAATAAAGCTTTAACGAAAAATAAACCTGAAGTATGACGGACAGACAAAAAATATATGTTGAAAAGAGATCTGACAAACCTTGTTCCACTGTTTCAAGAAGGATTCCATCTTTATCATGTTCCATTGGCTGCACCTCAGCAAGCTCTTCTTCGTCCAGTGGCTGTTCGCCGTGAGGCTACTGGTCAGATAAAATAGAATGTGCGTTTTTTATTCTTATGATTTAAACATCTCTTGAATAAGTAATGTCATCACATTTGTAATTATGCAATTATGATGCGAGATTTGTCTCGACTCGCAGCATAAGCCATATGATATTAAAGCACATTTAAAACCAATGGTTTAATCAAGCTACATCACAGAAACATGAATGGAAATGGCATATTTGTAAAGAATACAACAATAAAATGTTAGTCTAGACGAAGGTGAAAAACTTCCAGGGTCTGAGAAAACTGCCCTTAATGTTATTTCCCTTATGTTACCCGTCTTGGACGCGCTTGTTACCACAAGAAGAGAAGAGACATTTGCTGTTCATGAAACTAAGATAAATAGACTTCAAGTAAGTGTAAGAAACAACGAATATGTAAGTCACTCTTTCGCCCAGTACTCCCGTAAAGACAACATGCGTGTGTCTAGTGTGCCCGAGGTTGATCAGGAAGACCTAATTCAATCAATTATTGACATTGGTAAAGTTGTGAAGGTCGATGTTAAACCAGAGCATTTAAAAAATATAACTATTTGTGTTAAGCAGTGCAAAATATATGTACATGAATGACAATATTATATATTAAAGAAAAACAAAGAAAGGAAAAGCAAGAGAAACCACGAACATGCTGGCAGGATTACAAAAGCATTAAATGATATAATATTAGGAGTCCTACATCAGATATACATAAAGGTACATACCCTGGTTATGTTTAATGCTGAAATATGATACCTACATACATTTTACAGTGTCTGATTTGAGGTTATTGAACCTGATATTTTAGATACTTTTTTCTCAATTACAAGAAACCGTATTTATTGTCAGATTGTATATAACAGTACATTGAAATATATATAACATTTTTGTCACTTAGTATTAATAAATGTTAAAAGTGTATCAAACAGATTTAGATTTACGTTTCTAATTAAGATGAAATGTACTTATTTTTTTCTTCAAAACTGTCTAATTACATCTTTCAGGCATACATTTTAGGCAGAGGTTCAAACATTAGGGTCATGCTTGCTTCTCTCCATTCTCTTTTCTTTTGCACCATCTAAGTACCACAATGTGTTTGAAATGACTTCAACATGTTTGGTAACTGAT
This sequence comes from Gigantidas platifrons, assembly GCA_002080005.1. Classification (NCBI taxonomy): domain Eukaryota; kingdom Metazoa; phylum Mollusca; class Bivalvia; order Mytilida; family Modiolidae; genus Gigantidas; species Gigantidas platifrons. The sequence continues at coordinate 174,881 of MJUT01061343.1, forward strand.
TGATCAGACATATCTCTTGGGAAAAATACTTCACCAAATGCTGTTTTTACCAAGGAGTTGTAAAGACTATCTTTTCCTTATTGAGAAAGAAAAGACGGGTATAAAATATTTTCATATCATAACCGTTCATAGTGCATAACCTTCGTACATTTGTCAGAAATCCAATTAGAAATACTGTTAATGTAAGAACAGTTTTATATTCATATTAAAATATATCTGACAAGCTCTAGCTACCACCCAAAATATCAAGGATCAATGTGATATTGAACATCCATTGCCCTAAGTTGAAACATGAAACAAAAGAGTATATAACTGGGATGAATACCTCTAAGCACTGGAATTGACGCACAAAAATGGGCATTAAATAAAAACAATCGCTAAGACTCCTGACTTGGAACAGGCACATGATAAATGGTGGTGTGTCTGCTTTGACGAGGCACCTCTGCAGAGAGTATAGACATCGTATGCTTTTAGAAACTCTAGTATCTAAATCTGGCCAAAAAAAAGAATCTGACACCTGGGGGAAATTGTAATTGACGAAAATGGCGAGGAATCAATTACTGGGGAAACCCTGTCCTTTGCCATGAGTGGGGATAACATAGGTCCTTTGCTCAGAAATTTAATATGAGAATATTACACAGGTAGGTCACATTGAAAGGAAGAACAAAATATTTCTGACATGACGAAATATAACTTTATAAGCAATGTGGTGGGGGGAAATGCTCCCTATCCTAAAAGAAGAATCTTCCTCATTACTTGCCAAATGTATTTGGGGAAAAGATAAGAGTTTATGCTTATCATAGCTTTGTCTGCTTGACTTCTTAGCTTTTCATGAGGACATCAAATGCACTAGGTACTGTACTTTTGGTTTCTAGACTGGATTTTAGTACATTTATCTGAAACTTCAAGTACTTAAGAATTTTGTTAAAATCGATTGATGTCTTGAAAGTGTCTTCATACTCCGGGTATACAGGATTACTAAAGATTCTGTCTGCAGATGAGCATACAGTAAAATGTTTATCATCGAGTGCCAGGTTTTCCTCATCCGTTACATCGATCTCGTCTAAAAGCGATTCATAATAATGTATCTATATTGTCATATGACTGGAGAAGTCATCATGCAGCTACCCGGATAATGTCTATACTGTCAGATGACGGCAGAAGTCATCATCCGGATACTGTCTATACCGTCATATGACTGGAGATGTCATCATGCAGCTACCTGGATAATGTCTCTATACCGTCATATGACTGGAGAGGTCATCATCCAGCTACCCAGATACTGTCTATACTGTCATATGACGGCAGAAGTCATAATAATCCAGCTATCCTGATAACTCGTGTAATATACCTCTCCACCTAGATGGTTCCTGTGTTCAGAAGGATCTGGTAAAGCAATGAAGAATTTATGTTCAACTGCTAAATGGTTGCTTTTTCTTCAATGGCCGTTTTCAGTTGTAATGAAATGCAATATACAAGTATTTGTTCAGATTTATTAACAAAAGAAAACTATCAAGTAATTCCCTGGTCATTTGCTATTTCTTCAATTTATGTCTAGTATTTGCAGATGCATAATTTTCCTGTCTGTATAATCACTCTTAGTTTGTTCTGGAATTCCACTTTATTTTATGTTTCATGTTTTATTTATGTGTTGTAATTTTCTGTATGATGCTGGTATCATCAATTACACGACATGTGTTGTTAACAAGGCATGACTTGCTTACTCTTCTGGAGCACTTAGTGTTGATTAACTCTATCCTTTTTCTGTTTTGTGTTTAATGGATTTGCCATACATGTCATATGGTTTGCGTTTTCTTGTTTAATACCTTTTTCAGTTTGGTTATGTTGCATTTTTCTTGCTTTTTCATCAAACATCAAATTAGAAACCAATATTGGCAACATTATGAAGTTATGTTGTTTTATTTATCATATTACGGTATTAAAATAAATGTGTTTACAATATGTCAGTCTTATTGCATCTGAAAACAGTTCTTTTTACTTTATTAAGACATATAAATTTTATTATCAAATGACTAATAGACAATTTGCCAATTCCAATTCCGAACTAAAACTGGATTTGCTTTGCATTTAGATTTGTATTGGTATTATGAAAGATCACGATGTTTCCGAGTGGTTCGGTAACCGGACAACAATTGGATATTATCATTCAACCCTTTGTAAAGTACATGCAAATTACTCAAATCCTACACACATTTCAATTCTTTTAACTACGTTTTTTTTTTTTTAATACTATTTCATTAAACAGGGACCAGGTATTAAACATCAGCTGCATCTCATTAATATGTAACCAATGATCTGTTGTTGGTTGCTCTCTATAAATCATGTGACATATCAGACTAGTTGGTACCAGTTTGTAACTGGTCCAAAAGATGACAACTTACCAAAACAACACACAGTAACCAACAATTGGCAAATCAACTATTAGAAAGCAAGAACTGTTTAACATAACAATAGTTTAAACATCTTTACCTACCACACATAACTCTTGTTAAAAATCTTGAACTTCAAATCATGCGAAATTATGCAGGCAAACATACTAAAATATTAAATAGCTAAAAACAAACAAACAAATTTAAATCAAACAAAATGAAAAAGATACAATATATCTGGTAGTTTATGGAAAGTCACCTATACACAATTAAAACAAACAAACAAATTTAAACATCTTTTATACACAACCAAAATTAGATTTACATTTTTTTGTCTTAGATACAATTTTTTTTAAATCATGTTTTGCAACAAAGTTGTTTATTTTCTTATAATACTGTTATTAATTTATTTAATTTCAATAATAAATGAACAACGATATTAATATAATTGGACAATTATTGAACAAGATTATAAATATCATGCATATACATTGTGAATATAAATTCTGTAATATATAAGTAGAAAAATAATACATGCACATACATATGATATTTTTCATTAAGCCTATAAATACAAGTCAAATAATACATGCATCCTTTGTATTGCTGATTATATACAGGAACATCATATGATACTAGTAACCAAAATTCCAGAACGACATACAATAATAAATATATAAAGAAATATATAAATGATTTATATTTCAAATTTTTTACTGACCAAAGAAAACTTAGTTGAAGAGCTGAAACAATAAAAAACAATGTTTTATTTCCAGTCAGGCTATTGTTTTTGGCAATAAATAATATATTAGAGGTACATGTACATGTAGCTATGCTAAAATTACTATCAAAATGACATGTAATTGTCAAATTTAAAATGGGTCTCACCTCATCATATTGAAATGTAAGACAAAATATGGGTAAGTTTGACTCTCCTCACCCCCCCCCCCTCCCACCAATAAACATCTTGACAATTTAAATCCTATTTAATTTATAAACCTTGAAATCTGGAAACGTTATGATATGTCTTATTCTTAGCTTTACTGGACAATCTTTCTTTTTAGTTGGTTGAACTAGTCTCCTTTTTCTCGTGAAGTGATCTCCCTGTAACGAAAGTTGAAACAAAGCAAAATAAAACAGTTCTTTGAATTGGATTATTTCTCAACATATTTTGGTATTAAATTAAATTCATATATGTAAGGGTCATAAATCCAACTAATTTTATACATCAAAAAAGGTTTTTTTTAAGGAAAAAGAGTTCCACATAACAATTGCAGATATAAAGAAATACAATGATAGAATTGTACATTAGTAACATTACTATTGTATTCTTCCAAATTATTCACAAAGTACAACACATGTAGCATTAAATATTCTTAAAAAGTCACATCTTTATCCTCCACATTCCAACATTAATTATATATAGTGAAAAAAGATAAGATGAATTGTATTTGGTTGACAAGAATTTATATGTTCATGAATAAGGAGATGTATTGTATTTGAATATTTGCTGACATAAATCGTATATTTGATGGTCGCAAATTGAGCTTAAACATATTTGTGACTATCAAATCATAGATTGATCTCAGCAAATAATTTTAAAAAAAATACAGTTATCTCAATTCTAATGCTACTGTCGAAAATAATAATAATAACCGATGTTATTAAAGGTTATCATTATCTGACTGCATCAATCGTGTAATTGATGCCTTCAAATATTGAATGAATGCCTTCCAATCAAATTCTACGTTACAGTCTTGCATTTGAATATATTATTACTTCATACATGTTATCATATTCCTAAAAAAAATAAGTATATGAAAATCACATCAGTGCGTTAGCCCGAAGGGGGTTTTCCTATTTATCCCATGTTACACAAAAACATCATAAATGGGTTCCTTATAATATTTAAGGGGGACACGCCTCACAGATTTTACCTTTATGCAAGTATTCCAAAGATAAATACAGGTATCGGATTACAAAACAACATAACATGGGATAATACTAATTATACCTCCGCATACAAAGTATCGGGGGTATGTAGGAATCACCCTGTCCGTCCGTCCATGTGCCTTGTAAGCGCAACTCCTCCTAAACGGCTTATTGGATTTTTATGAAACTTTACACACTTATAGTACACTATCTGCTGATGGTCATGAAGGAATATGGTTGCTGTCCAAAATTTAAAAGGGGATATAATTCAACTTATACTTTCACGAAAAGGGGGGGGG
>MJUT01061343.1:183890-199323 GCA_002080005.1 Gigantidas platifrons
TTTGATTTTCGTACAACAAAAAATGCGTATGGATATTTCAGCAAGTGTACAAAAATTGTACCTTTCTACTTTTGTCCTGTTCCGAAATGTGTGTTTTCTGTTTTTAATTTTAGAATAAATTTTAAAACATATAGTCTATTTATATCCTACGCTGCTGGGGGTTACAATTCAACTGGTTTGTCAGTGTCGTTAGTTCTCGACCATCGTAGTTTTGTTCAGGATTGGGAACCAGTGCTTTAGACAACACATGTTCTAATGTTTGACGTACTATCTAATGAAAAGTCTAGAAAATCCCAAAGAGGTTTTGACCTGTTAACCTTGACTCACTGCTGACGTATTTATGTCAACAATACATTCTTTTAAAGTATGTTCCACCTAAAAATAAGCATGAAATGAAAGTATCGATGTAGGGCAACCGGCAAACAAACTTGGACACAAATAATGAAAAAAAACCTGTATAATACTCTAGTAGGTGTCCGTAAATGGATGATGGAATTCCGGGAACTGAATGTTGATGTTGGCTTCAAAACAAAAAAGATAAAAATGGAAAGGACACGGATGTTGTCTTCGGAAGGCTATATATATATATACAATGTATATCATTGGATAAAAGTTCATCGTCAGATCTATTAATAAGTGTTGTAAATTTTTTCAAGAGTCACATTCCCCTTCCGCGAAAAAGACCCCATATAGAAAAATATTTCCCTTTTCCAAGGTATAAAATTAAACCCACAAATGCACTATATTTCACTTTGACTGTCACATTGATTTGCTTGCCCCTTCAAAACAGATGTAGTGTCTGATAAACAGTTGATGGGAAATAAAATAATAATGTAATAGAATGTAAAACTGGGTTGTTTTATGTTATAGTAGTAGCTCCTACACCAACTGTTCTTTCCATTTTTGGCTCTATTCAATAATTATATTAGTAGTTCCCCCTATATGTGAATAACATATTGATGTCTCTGGAGTTTGCTCTCAATTTACTATTTCAAAGTTTGACATCTTTTTCTAGAAGTATACTGATATTTTGCGATTGTGCATAGCATACAAAATATCTACATGCAAGCATGTTCGATCGTTTAACATCACCTTTGGTGCTTTCATTTTAAATAGGGGGTGGGGGAGCTTAGGGGTGTGTGTGGAGGGTATGACTTTGTGTGCTTGATAGTTTCTCTTTTTTCTTGTTACTGTCCTGTTTGTGGAGCTTTGATGGCACCTATGTTATTAAAATTTGCATTGGGTTGTGTTGAACCCAAGTCTACTAGTTGGCTTGACCTTTTCTTGTAATTTTGTGTCATGTTTTCTAGCTGCATGCGTAGGTTCTCATTTTTCAAGGATTCACCTTCATAAGTGTGTGCAACTATAAATACCCAAGGTGTTAATGTGTTGAAATGAAAAGCATACCACAGATGCAGTTCAAAATTAAAGAAATTGCAAGGGTACTTGTTGGTGCTGATATTTTTATTTAGAAAACTAGGCTTATTTCAGGACATTTAAATACCACTTGATATTCAGGAAATGTAAGTTTTAAAATGTACAGTTAAAATACCTTCTAAATATCAAATTCCAAGTACATTCATTGTTTTATTGTGCAAGATCAGTAATTTTTTTCAAATACAAAAAAGTGTACTGCAACATAAAGCTGATGTTGACATGATACCTGTAGTACTGTTATATTGTCAACCAGAGCCTCTTGCTAGCCAACCAGAGCCTCTTGCTAGCCAACCAGCATCAAAACTACATTATAATTCTTCACTGGTGGAAACAGCTTTTTATTCTACACTGGCAGTTTTACAGGAGTCTGATGCCTCAACCATAACTGCAGATGCTATATCTTTCTCCCTTTTTCTTAATGTCTTAGGATCTGGTGGGGGTATATTACATGTGCTAAGAAAGTTCACCACATGATCCTGACCCATTCCAGAGTGTACCATTGCTGAAATCATTATAATTTGTCTATTTATTTTGTACCACTGAATTCATAAATATCTTTATCAAATGTTGTACTAAGTTAAGTGAAGAAAGACAGGTAAAACTACAATTCAATAATAGACCGGCCGACAATTTAACAATAAAGAGGGGGCTTTTTTTTTAAACTGCAGCCCCCTTTTAAGTTAATGGTCCAACCCTTATGAACCAATTGAAGAAGGAGGAGTAAAACTACAATTCAATAATAGACCGGCCGACAATTTAACAATAAAGAGGGGGCTATGTTTTTTTAAATTGTAGCCCTCTTTTAAGTTAAAGGTCCATACGTTATATAAAGTATGAACAATGAAGATCAGCTTAGCAACACTGATCTGAACTTAATTTGCATTATCATAAATTGAGGTGAAAAAGAATATTCATACCTACAAATGTAAATATAGTAAATTTGTATGGTATATAAAATACTTGCTACAAGAAGCATCTTATTTAGGAAATTTGTTTTTATCCAAACTATTAAGCTTTTACCAATTATCAATTTCAAATCTAATAATAATACTATTTTTGCATTATAAAAGGGCTATATCTCTTGAACAGAGCTGTCAAAATCAAGCTGAAGCTGCTTTTTATCATAAGAAACAAGTAACAAAATCATTACAAAATTTGAAATCAATCAATATGCCGACATGACGGGTAACTATTTTTAGTTATCAAAAGGAAACGTCACATGTGAAGCTTATTTTTTAAATTTGAATTGAAATAAATCAATCAAACACTTTTTTAAGTATTCAGGCATAAATACCTGAAAGAAATATCACTTCTTCACTAAAAGGCCATAACTCTTGAAATGGCTGTCACTGGAACCAAAAATTGTAAAAAAAAAAAAAATACCAAGGGTTAAAAAGAAATCGCCAGTACTTTAAGTGAAGAAACATTAAATGTGTATGATAAAAAATACAGGAATTACAATCTCACTTTTCTAATTTTTTTTGTAATTATCAAGCTTTTTAAACATACCAAGAGCCACCTTTGAGTTGATATCAAATCCTCCCTTTTCATTCCGCTTGCCTGTTGACACCAGTTTCATACCAGAGCATATAATACATACCACCTCCGAATGACTACCCAATCCATACCTGTATGATAGAAATAAAATATACTGATATCTCGTGTCATGTTGTTTTATCATGAATTGTGTTATAAAAAACAAAACTGTGATGTCTTCTTAATCAGAAAATGTGGATACAAAAAGAGTGATAAAATTTATATCTACTTCTTTCCTTGAAAGTAACAAAACAATTCAAAATGTGTTTTATGTGTAACATGAAGGTGATGACCAAGATCTTTATATGATATAGCAAATAAATGAAGAATATGTATGCGGACACAGATGCCCCTACTATCAGCTAAATGGGAGGTTCAGGTCTGGAGGACATTGGCAAAGGGAGAAATGGGGTGAGAGAGAGGAGAATGGTGAAAAAAGGAGATAAGCCTAGGCTGGAAGAAAGGAGATGAGGAGAGGGTTGTAAGAAAGGAGAGGACTTTAATCCCCTGTTCTCCCCCTCAAAAGGGCCTAACTCCAAATCGGTACATGGGATCTGGCTAAAAATGGAACTTGACCTGTATATTATGTACATAGTGTCTGAAAATTAAAAACATTTGGTCAATGCAAACTAAAGTTATCCTCCAGAAACCCAAAGTGGAATAGACAGACGGACATTGGAACATTTAGTGCCCCTGTCACTTAAGTTGGGGGCACAAAATAGCTATGCATCCTTCTTTCAGAACCATCTGTTAATCTCCCTTTACCTGTTATTACGAAAAAATAAAATCATGAAAAAACAAGTCAAAACTTTAAAAAAATTTGAACAGCATCTTTCCTAACAAACGCATTTTTAAACTTTACCGTCGCACATTTTTATACCAGACTGAAGATGTGTTGGAAGAAAAAGAAGAGAGTGCATTGGGGCTGGCTACATTTATAAAACATGAGCCATATACCATCTCCATTTTACTAATATGTGATTCTTACCTTTATTTGATACCATATTTTTAACCACATGATTATCAATACACATTTGATGGAGTTCATGATCGGCATTTACTACGTGCTTGAATAAACTTCAATACATGTAGTGGGTGGTAAAGGGTTATTTACGTGCAAGGTGTTCAGCCTTTTTTATGTTAACGTCATTTCACCAACTATATCATTCAGGTGCAGAGGGGCGTTGCAACTATTACAGTACAGTTGTTCTGCTAACAGCTCCAACTCTACAACCCTTCTCCCTTCATTCCACAAAATAGCTCTCGTCTGCTCGGTCTTAGTTGCACTACTTGAAACTGTCACATTGGAGGCAATGTCATCAACAATGGGAATCACATCGCCATGCTCGGTTTCCAAAGCCAAAGGCTGCGGCAAAGCTCCCCTCATAACGTAGTCGTGGTCTTCCCATCAAGTACCTCTTTCGTTCAATAAGTTCATCAATTTGGACTTCTTAAATTTGTCTTTTTAATGAAGTGACCGCGAACACGAAGGCGAACAGGGTCGTTTGCCATATTGTTTACATTAACTCCGCGCCTAATAAAAGAATCAGAACCGATCATTATTCCGTAAAATGCACGCGCTATAAATATATCACGTGATACCTGTCTGTCTCTTCCTTAAGTGAATCAGAATTAATTCTCACTAAAACTAGAAATAAGTGTAGCAATGGAAACTGCTGTAAAGGACGCATCAGAGCTCCAAGGTAGTGCACAAGCAGGGCAAGTTAACAATATTAAAATGACAAAAGGCAAACAAACAGTACAATTCAGTTCAAGTAACAATAAACAATGCTTTCGTTGCAATGGCAAGGGACACAATCCTCAAAACTGCAAATTTAAGGAAGCAGTATATCATGGATGCCACAAGAAAGGTCACATTGTCAAAGCATACAGAGCAATTAGTAAGCCACATTTTAAGAAAAAAACTAGATCTTTGCACTGGACACAGGTGAAAATTCAGAAACTGATTCAGATAGTGAAGTCATTATAAGTACACTACAAGTAAACAGTGTTGAAAACAGAAACAAAGCAATCTTTGTAGCACCTAAAGTGGATGATGTAACTTTGCATATGGAATTGGATACGGGTTCCACTGTTTCTGTAATAGCAAAGGATGACTTTATCAGAAGTTTCCAAACCGTAAAAGATTGACAAAGACAAAATTGCTCTTGAAAACATATACAGGAGAAGATTTGAAACCAATAGATGTTGCTAATGTAAATGTACAGTATCGTGATAAATCATACGATAATTTACCAGTCTATGTTGTAGAAAAGGGTGGCCATGCGTTATTTGGTAGAGATTGGCTAAAAGACATTCCACTTGATTGGAATAATATTAAGGCATTAACAGCACAAAAGCCCTCAGCTGGATGCCATACTAAGTAAGTACACCGCCGTTTTCGATGAGAAATTATGCGAAGTTAAAGGAGTGACAGCAAAATTCAATTGACAAGAAAACAGTCAACCAAAATACATCTAGGCAAGAAGAGTAGCATACTCGCTTCGAAACAACGTTGAGAAAGAACTGGTCAGATTGGAGAAAGAAAGAAATATTAACAAAAGTGAACCATAGTGAATGGGATACACCCATCGTCCCAGTCCTTAAGAAAAATGGAAATATAAGAATATGCGGTGATTTTAAAGTAACCGTAAACCCGGTACTGAAAGTAGATCAATATCCATTGCCTGCAATCGAGGATATTTTTGCAACATTGGCAGGACAATAATTCGCGAAATTAGACTTGGCACAAGCTTATCTACAATTACCTGTACATGATAATTCAAAGGAATTAGTGACAATAAATACTTATAAAGGACTCCATAGATACAATAGGATGCCGTTTGGTATTGCTTCAGCACCGGCAATTTGGCAACGTACTATATAAGAGGTGTTGCAGGGTATCCCTGGCGTACAGGTCATGTTAGATGATATGATTATCACAGGCAAAGATTACCAAGAACATCTCCAGAACTTAGATAAAGTGTTGGCCAGACTTGAAGAATACGGATTACGATTGAATATGGATAAATGTCAATTTTTCAAAGACAGTGTTAAATTTTGTGGCCACATTATTGATAGAGATGGACTTCATAAAACACCAGATAAAATCCAAGCAATTATTAATGCTACACAGCTCAAATCGTTTCTAGGACTAGTGAATTATTATGGTAAATTTTTACCAGATATTGCAACTGTGCTCAATCCGTTACATCGCTTGCTACACAAAGGTCAACAATGGAAATGGGAACAAAGTTGTGACGATGCATTTCGAAAAGTGAAAGAACTTCTAACATCCGAACAAGTACTGACTCATTACGATCCAGAGAAACCGATAAAACTGGCATGTGACGCATCAGCCTATGAAATTAGGGCTGTAATTTCCCACATTATTGAACGACATGAAAAACCAATAGCCTTTGCTAGTCGGACACCCAATCCAGCAGAAAAAAACTATGCACACATTGATAAGGAAGCTCTTGGACTAATATGGGGAATAAAGAAATTTCATACATATCTCTACAGACGAAAAATTATTCTAGAGACTGAACATCAACCTCTAGTGCACATCTTCAAGCCTGAAAAGGGAATTTCGTCAAATGCATCTGCGAGAATTCAAAAATATGCAACATTTCTCTCTGGATATGATTACGAAATAGTATTCCGCAAAACTGAAAAACATGCCAATGCAGATGTTTTATCTAGGCTACCTTTACAAAACTCTAAAAAGGAAGTCGACAATAAAGAGCCAATCGATGTGTTTCACGTTGAGCAAATTCAAAATTTGCCAGTATCGAATAAGGAGATACAAACCGAGACAAGAAAAGACAAGACTTCAGCACTTGTACATGATTTCGTACTGAATGGATGGCCACAAGCGTATACGAATGGTGAACTAGCTCCTTACTATGCTAGACATGACGAAATAATAGTTTCTCAAGGATGCTTGATGTGGGGAATACGAGTAGTCATACCTACTAAACTGTGCTCTCAAGTTCTCGATCAAATTCATGAAGGACATTTGGGAGTAGTAAAGATGAAATCATTTGCACGTAGTCTAGTATGGTGGCCCGATATTGATAAAGATCTTGAGTCTTTAGCAAAAAAGTGTGAAGGTTGTCAACAAAATCGCAATATGCCACCAGGAGCTCCACTTATCCCATACAACTGACCTCAACCGTGGGAGAGGATTCATGTTGATTTTGCTGGTCCTTTCCTCGGATCAGTGTTCATAATAGTAGTGGATGCTATGTCAAAATGGCCGGAAGTTATTCAAATGTCAAAAACAACGTCTACACATACCATCGAAGTCTTGCGAACGATCTTTGCAAGAAATGGAATACCATCACGTGTTGTAACTGATAATGGTCCTCAGTTCACGTCATCTGAATTTCAACAATTTATGGATTTAAATGGAATAAAACACATAAAGACCACACCCTATCCGTCAAGCAATGGACTAGCTGAACGGTTTGTCAATCATTTAAACAAGCAATGCATGCTAGTAAAAATGACTCTGGAACAATTTCGAAAATGTTCGCCAAATTTCTGTTAGCTTACCGAAGTACTCCGCACCAGACAACGAATGAAACACCATCAATGTTATTCAATATTAAACCGAACATCAAGAACCGAGTCATTGCCAAACAGGAAGAAATGTGCAATCGTAGGAACTTTCATAACCGTAGTTTTGAATGTGGACAATCCGTAGTTGTTAGAGATTACAGCGGAAACAACAAGTGGACATCGGGAACTATAAAACAAAAACACTGGACCGATGTCGTACCGTGTCGAAACAGAAGCATGAAGTTAATGGAGAAGACACGCAGATCAAATTCTGGACTCTAAACTTACCGACACAAAAACATCTAATGACAATAGTATTGAACCAAATGTTACCGTTCAATAGATAAACCGAAAAGTGTTGTAACAACTTCGTCATCAACTCAGATCAATAAATCAGAAAGACGTTATCCGCAACGAGTCCGTTAACCACCTAGGAAAATGGAAGATTATGTGTCAAACTGAAAGCACAGTGTAAGAGGCATAATAATCTCCGTGCTTCAGTTGAAACCTCAGGGTTTCGTTGTGTATTTGATTACTAGTTTTAGTGTATCTGTATATCCGTAGATAGATTCGTAGTTAGCAACTTTTCATCAACAATCTTGAATATTGACTTTAACTTTGATTTTCAATCATTTAATATTTTTCTAAATTATTTCTAATATGAACATATTTGAACTAGAGCGATTCCGAATCTCCCTGAAATTGTCTACTAAAGAGTTAAAATATATAATAGAGATATATATATATAGAATATATTAAAGTATAAAAATCCAAAATTATAAAAAAAAATATAAATAAAAGTTTATTTCTATAAATTATAACAATATTGTCATTAATATATCGGGGCTGATCGGAAAATTGCAATGAAAACAGCTCATAAAATATGTTTCACGTCAATTGCGGTTAACTTGCATTTTGTAATACTAATCACAATTCCTAGCCAAAGGGGTGTTCATAAAGTTTTCACTATTTAACTTTAATGTGTTGAATCGAATTGGAAGACGAAAAAATGCTATTTTATGAGAAATTGGATTAATATGAAAGCAAACTACCTCAAAAATTTGACAGAGAAAAATGTGTGTTATCAAGTGAAAAATACAATTTGATACTGGAATGTCTAAATACTGAAAACGGAATTAAGGCTCATGGAGGTGCCAGATTCAAGCATTGGGCAAAAGGTGTCTTTAGGAAAACAACAATCGGAGAAAAGGAAGTATTGATATGCTTAAAAGCGGAATGTCCAGTTGTAACGAGAGACGAAGTATTTGAATTAATTTCAAAATGTCACGCCATTTGTCAACATTTTGTAAAAATATTTCGTTCACTTACTGTATTCCTGTAATGAAAATTAGCTTGCAATCTTTTGTCATATCAAATATTCGTTAAACCTACAAAACATTAGTACAATACAGAAAAAAAAATGTTAGGAGGATCCGGAATCGCACTAAACAATATTTTCAGTCATATCGAACTATTAGCGACATCACATGACTTTTGTGACGTGACTTCCGGTCAACTATACACTAAAATTTTAATCTTGAGAGCTACGGAAGGCGCTAGAAAATTGACAATTTCTTGTAAAATACACTATTTAAGATTACTTTGCATCTTTCTCGATAATCAGTAATAGTTACCTGATCGATAAATAATAATCTTTTCAGTTTAAATTGATGGGAAATTACATCCCTGGACTTTCGTAAAATCAATACTTTTTTCCTCGATTTTACCGTTATTTGTATGTAAAATGTCCTTGACCCCTAGATACTTTAATTGAAAATTCCACGATTCCTGGTAAATAATTGATAGTTTTGCATTTTCCTGCAAGTAGATGACATGTGGAAATGTGGAATTGTTACGTTTATATCAGTTTAATTTTACATCCTGTCTCGTCCCTAGACGTTTGAAGTTCATCAATTTTTTGGCAACAACGTACAAACTTAACAAAGAATGCACGGTGATTGAACTTTAAATCGCTATTAAAAAAAAAATCTGCTCAATATTTAAAAATTATGCTGATATCCACATAATCTTGAAATGTTTATCGATAAGAAAATGTTATTTGTATCAATTTAATTTAACGAGAAAATACTTCCAAATTATTTTTTAAAAAGTGCATAAAAACTAATTTACGGTAATTTGTAAATTCAGTCGTTCGAAATGTGTCAAATTTGATCAATAAAATTAATATGACAAACAATATGCTGATATCCTGTAGAAACTGAATAATGATTCTTTCCGAAAATCGAGTTCCTAACAGTTTAATTTGTGTTCTTATTACTTCCAATTTTATTTGAAAATGACAAAATTTTTAAGATCGAACAAGAAAAATCCAACATGGCGGAGCTCATCGGAAATAGTGTTCATGTTTAATAGTACACGGATTTGACAGATTATATCATCTATTTCACTCATTTATTCATGATTCTTTAAAAATATTCCACCTGATTAAAAATATTTCATGTCAAGAGTGTGCATTTTCCTCTTTAGCCACTTTTGGACACGCCAATAATATAACGTTTGTTTGTAATTTTTAACACTCGGCTTGATACTGTCCTTGTAATTTTTCTGGATTACAGATATTTTTTTCTTGCAATTATGTAAATTGTTTCGAGAAGTCAAGGTCCGTACAGGGGAGTACAATACATCCTAATTAATTATACACAAAGCCATAAAAATGGCAGAACCCCCGGTGCGTTTATTTCCTGTATTATTGTACAGGTAAATAATTTCACACACTTTTTTTTAAATAATATAATTCGACCAGTTAAAATGACAACAAAAATGTAGCATTATACGATTTTGGCTATCCTGTTAAACAAAAATTACATTTTTTTTATTAACAAACAAACAAATAAAAAAAAACAAAAAAAAACATTATGCATCCCGCTTTCGGCTAACCTTTCCAACTCCTAAGCGATTATTTCGTGTTCCAAAATCTTTTGTAGCCTCGAGCATAGGAATATAATTTTCTAAATCTTAACTTTTCGCTGCAAGAATGCTTACTGTTTTGAACCGATTTTTTTTTAATAGAATAATTTTAATAGTAAATTTCACATTTTAATGTAAAAGTTACTTTAAATAATTCATCTGAATATTTGTTTTCAGATAAATTAATGAATTCAATGATTACCTAAAAAATGCATTTTGCATGTTATATCAGTACAATATATGACAAGAGACATATTATTTTATATGTTTCTGATATTAACGGGTTATCGAAAGCTAGATCATAATTAATTTAAATTACAGATTCTATTCTAGTAATCGAACCTGATTATGACTGGTATGTTGCATAGTTCCGGAGAAAATATAGGTACCAGTCGAAAAGTAATTACAGAGTTATCGAACCTAATTATGACCGTAATATATAGTTGAATATGAATAGTCCGAATCCCACTAGAAGTTTAGTACGATTCGGAATCGCCCTAGTACAAATCGGGATATCTTGATTTGACCTAGGAGAAACCCGAATTCCGATTTACACTAGATTAAAACCAGTGTAAATCGGAATTCGAGTTTCTCCTAGGACAAACTCGAATTACGATTTGCCCTAGGAGGATTCCGAATCGCCCTAGATTCGGATTAGCCCTGTAACATATATATATATGTATTTAGCTTAGTTCTGTTTTGTTGTGTATGTTGTATTGATGATTGTTCAATGTTTGGACTTAAAATCAATAAAATTATTATTATTATTATTACTATGAAAAAAAAAGACAGATGGGACCATATCAGATATAGTCTGTGTGAATAAACCCTGCTGTGCATTATCTGTACCACTAATGTTGGTGATAACATACATGTACACTAATTAACAATTAAGCTTGGGTAGCTGACAGTTATGGGTGGGCAGTAAAATTTACAATATTGTATTGATAACACCCAGACACATAAATGTGTGTTTAATCAGTACAGGTAATACATTGAAATTTGTCAGATAACATGTCACCTGGATATATTTATCCAAGATTAGCAGACTTAAAATGAGTCAATGTATATATGAAAATTTCACATACATGTATTTTTCTGAAAGCTTTGATAAAAGAATTATGTTTTGCTTGTCTGAGTCCATTGTTTAAAAAATGATTCATTGAATATTAATATAACATTTTTATGAACTCTCAACTCTGACAAAAGGTTTTTTTCTGTTTTAATTATATTAAACTAAATTAAAATATCAGTATGCTTTTAAATAAAAGGTTATTCGGGGGCGGGGGGGGGGGGGACAAACAAACACAAATATGCATTTACATGCTTAAAAAAGGAGATTTTTAAAATAACAAAAAATGAATAAGGCTGCAATTAAAAAAATGTTTGTTTCCCCTTTCACCTACCCTGTCTTTTAGAGGAGGGTAAGTAGGTAGGCTTTTTTTGGCAACCAAAATCACGTTTTTGTTGGTTTTTTTTGTGTGAAGCATATAGAAAATACTTTAACATTAACATCTTTATTGTATTAACGCTGTTGTTTATACAAAGACAAGTCAACTTCAGTGACTAGAATGTCCATGTTACCATTTACGTACCAAACAGCATTAATAAGAGGCATATCAATTTGCTCTCCTATACAAATGTAACTTTGTCAGAGATCACAACAGGAAATGTATCTCCTGCTTCATTCAGCTGGCCAACTAAGTTTTTTGTAGAGTTTGTCTTTAGCTCTTAAATATATCAGAATGCACGAAAAAACAAATATTTATCTTTTAGACAACCTTTCGTTGAGTACAAATTTACGGTAAACAAAAAATTTACATAAAAATTCTTGATATTCAACAACAAGATAATAGTATAGATTGTTGTCTTTTTGCAATTGCAAATATGGTTGAATTTTGTACAAAAATATACTGGAAATTTAAAATTTAATACTAAATATTTAAGGGAACATTTAATTTTCTGTTTAGAACAAGGCCACTTCAGACCATTTCCTAAATTAGAAAATTCCTAAAAAATTATTCATAATAAACCTGAAATTCCTTCAATTGTTCTTAGTTGTGAATGTGGAAATCCTGATACAATAGAAGACAAGATAGGGTGTAACTGGAAATCTGGTCGTAAAACTTGTAGTACTTGAAAACACAAATCATGTGCCAATTTGGATGTAGGTGACTTAAATTGGTATTGCTATAAACACATAAACTGATTATTAACAATAACAGCAAATTGGTAATAAAATATGGCACATGATTACACCTCTGGTAATACTGACATGACATCATTCATTTTTAAATTATGGTTTTGTTCTTTTGCATGTCTATTTCTTAATTTATCTTTGAAAAAAGTCAGAATCCCCCTTTTCGTATTTAAAACTTGTTTTTGATAACATGAATTTTCTTTTTTGAAATATTCTATGAAAAATTTCAATACTTTTCATAGAATATTTCAAAAAAGAAAATTCATGTTATCAATAGTTTATAAGCTAATCATATATTTTTTTTTTAATGAATAATTTTAATTGTTAAAAATCCTTTTGAAATATAGAATAGTTTTTTTTTAGATTTAATAATTTTGATTCATAACCAATTTTAATAGATTAGGAATTAAATTTTGAAGCGAAAAAAATAGAAAAATATAAATAAATAGATAATAAAAGAAAGATATATTTGCAAAATTAAATTAGACATAAAGGATCTAACACCGGTAAGAGGGCAAGACGGGAGAATCTCAGACACCCGAGGGAAAGATTTCTGGTCTCCAGCGAGGCTCGGTCGAGTTGGAGACCAATAGAAATCTTTCCTGCGGGTGTCAGATTTATCCGTCTTGCCCTCTTACCGGTGTTTGAATCTATTCTTTTTCTCACTAATTTATCAAAATGATATTTTTATTTGACAGCTTTGCACTTTTAGCAGACGATGTAAACAAACAGAGATATTTCCCCTTGAAAGTGTAAGCGTGTGTGTTTTTCATGTGTACCACATAATTTGATGCGAAAGGGACACATGTTTATATTGTAACCTAATTTTCGGGGGCAATTGATAAGTGGCTGACTAGATATATACACAAAGCGTAAATATTTAAACGATTTTATTGATACAATGACATTTTGCGAAACCTAACATTTTTACGGGAAAAGAAGCGTGAAATACTTATCTCACCAACGGGTTGAGACATATAGAATCTAACACCGGTGTTTGATTTTATTTCTCACTTTTATCAGCTGTTACCTAATTGTTTTGTTTACATTCCCGATCGAGCGTTTTCTCGCAATTTTTTTTTCCATTGCTGAAGTAAATATTCAATTTATTCATATGCATCCGTGTCTTGGCAGTATTTTAAATGTATTTCATAATAAAATACAATGTATTTAATAAATATATGATAAATGTAACTCAACACTACACCTGTGGCTGTGAAAAAATATTTGAATTTGGTCAAAGGGAGGTACGTTAGTTACTAACAAGGGAGAGCACTCTATTATTTACTCAAAGTAAACAAACATTGACTTGAAAGTCATACACCGTGAAACATGAAAGGTGCACGATAGTTAAATTATTAGCTAGCAGAATAGTATACATACATTAATTTAAAAATACTTATGTAATAGAATCGTGGTTTTATTGGTGAAGCATGGAGAACTGGGGGAAGTTGACATAAACTGTACAGCATGTAGTTGCCGGTAAAACGTACGCGATTTTTTTGTCTTGCACTAGTGCAAGATAAGACAATCTCACATCGCTAAAAATAGGAACTGGTCTGTCTCAAAAGTGAGAAAAGGATAGCTCACACGGCTAAAATGAGGAACTCTGTTATCTCATTAGTGAGAAATTGTTTAAATTTTCTCACTTCAGAATTAATCTAATTGATAATAATCCAACTCAAGTAATTTCATTTAAATTTTTCACTTATATGTTTTCATTTGAACAGACAGAATTATAATGTTAAAGCATTTTTAATTTAAAATGTTTATGTTGCTAAGTGTATATTCTCTAACCACACACTATATACCACACACTTCATGTAATTTATTGTTATAACGCTATAATTTAATTATTTGCACTCAGTAAAGCTGTATTATTAATATACAACTTTAAACGTTAAGAAATATTACACAATTCGCTCAAATTATGTTATTAAGTTAATTTTTATTTCATTGTTTTTCGTACATCTGCGAGAATAACATGTCATGAGAATCACTCTAGCAAACTGATTCAGTACCACACACTTCGTGTATTTGGTTTTATAGCCCATTATTTCAATTATTTGCCAGAAGTATATATGAATATATGATTGACTTCATGTAGGTAATTAATTTATATAGATTAATTATTATTAAACCATTTTGACAGAGTGTCTGTGTGTATAGATCTAGGCAAATTCTCTAATCACACACTAGGACACTACCGCACACTTCATGGATTATGAATGTAAACTTTATAAAATGAAATATAGCAGAGTTGGGACGTTTTAATATGCAGTTTTTTACCACACACTAGTGTACACTTCGTGTAATTCATTGTTATAATTAGATCTACTCATTATTTCAATTATTGTCAAACGCAGATCTATGTTTGCGAAAGAATACTAGTAGTATTAAACTTCAACAGTTAACAATCAAATGTAACATAATTGACAGATTTATTCTGTTTGGTGTGTGATTGGTATTTCGACTTTGTTTGACGAATGAATCAGAAATGACTCTCAGGCTCTGTTGTTGACGAATGAATCACAAATTACTCCCAGGCTCTGTTGTTGACGAATGAATCACAAATGACTCTCAGGCTCTGTTGTTGACGAATGAGTCAGAAATGACTCTCAGGCTCTGTTGTTGACGAATGAGTCAGAAATGACTCTCAGGCTCTGATGTTGACGAATGAATCAGAAATGACTCTCAGGCTCTGTTGTTGACGAATGAATCAGAAATGACTCTCAGGCTCTGTTGTTGACGAATGAATCAGAAATG
>MJUT01061343.1:202931-216818 GCA_002080005.1 Gigantidas platifrons
AAATGACTCTCAGGCTCTGTTGTTGACGAATGAATCAGAAATGACTCTCAGGCTCTGTTGTTGACGAATGAATCAGAAATGACTCTCAGGCTCTGTTGTTGACGAATGAATCAGAAATGACTCTCAGGCTCTGTTGTTGATGAATGAGTCAGAAATGACTCTCAGGCTCTGTTGTTGACGAATGAATCAGAAATGACTCTCAGGCTCTGTTGTTGCAGTTCTATGTAAGATTGTATTAATAAAGGACTGTTAATCTAATTGCAGAATAACACACACTTATCATTCGTTGTTACAGCTATGGTTGGGAACAAAGATGACAAAGTGTAATCGAATACCTGTTTGTTCACTGGTAGTCTACTTTCCTTTTACTTTAACATTGATGGTTTGTATTATCAGACTGTACAGTACAGATGTGCAATCAATTATTCGACTAACTTATTATCCCCTCGCCAATGCTACCTTCCGTAACATCATTGCGGACACTCTAGAATCAACATCATTCAATGGATTTTGACTAACGTTGGCACATACTTAGTCCTTAAGAGAATATAGAACCATATCTTAGCGATGTTTAGACGCACCGCTGAACTTCTTGTCTATCTTGAATAAAACTTTGACAGAAATTATGTAAACCGGGATGTTTTCGAAACATATTTTTATATTCATCCCACTGAACTCCGTGTATTCCTTTCATACAACAATACATGGATAAGCCATTACAAGTAGTTCTCCATATACATTGGTATTGTCTGTAAGTGTACTGGCATAGTGTTAACGTAAAGGGTTTCCTTTTCAATTCAAAATGGGCTTGCACGCGGCGACCACTGCTACAATTTTTACAATGTGGCGAGAATTAATGCCTAATGTATGAAACACGATATTCGTATCAATCACGTAGTTATAAAAGACAATCATTGCAGTCAATGTATAGACACCTGCTGCTAGAGGAAGATAACTCTGTAAACGGGAGAAAACTCATTTAACATGTTCCAAAAACTGGGAGTAAGATACAAATGTATTTGAATCATATATCATCTAAGATTATTGAATACTGTAAATTCAGAAATTATTGCATGCATTTATTATTGCGATCCCTCAACCGCCGACAAAAATGCGAGGTTTAAGATAAAGAAGAAAAAAAATCGATGTAAATTTTTATATAAACGTGCGTTTTCGTTTTCGTATTTGTATGTCGTTAATCTAACGACATGTAAGCCACTGTCATGTTTACCTTTAATTAAAGTGAATGCACATTTTCCTTTGTACACAAATTTTTCAGGTGATTGAAAATCTAGAAAGCTTTCCACATGTTGTAAATGTATTATCGATCAAAGCGTGCTTGTGGGGATCTAGAAACGTTTGTAACAAGTGAACTTTAGTCACGTGCCGAGTCGACATTAATTGAACACACGAAGGCTTGAGGCTTGGTTTGGGTGATACAAATGTTAATGAAATTTCAAAGAAAGATCAATTGAAGTGTACAAAATAAATATGTAAACAAAACCGGCAGTTTAAAAGAATTATGGCTTGTATGAATCTCTTATCGGCACAAGGTCAGTTTTACAAACAAATTTTAGTCGGCTATTTTTCAAAGTGATATTTTTTAATAAAATATTGCTCAATTAAAAATACGGTAATTAGAAATTAATAAAATGCCATAAATAGATGAATTTTTGGGAGAGCAATCATTAACGTTTCAACATGTCTATGTGGAAGTGTGTCACTAAGAAACGCACCCCAGATGACATTGTCTTACGTCTACCAGACCCTGCTAAAGCTACAAGCAAAGAAGCTGCTGATAAAATGAAAGCTGCTAATACCGAGATCGGGCATTTATAAACACAGTTTTTATATAATTAGATCGATGAGAAACTAAAATATTTTTGATCTACCCTTAGATAAGATAAGATAAGAAAACTGTATTTAAATTGGGTTTTTGTATAACAATAAACACAAGCTCTCAGGAGCTTTTTACCGAATATACATAATAGCACAAGATACATACAAATATTAACATAATCGCATAAATACACATATAAAGAAGTCATTTACATACAGTTAGCAAATGCAACATAAAAAGCACAAAAATAAAGGACATACTAAACATGCTGAAGCAATATCAAGCAAACATAAAATAACTAAGCAGCATTAAAACTTAGAAAAAGCACTAGAAATAAAACGGAAAGCTGAATAGGTTATCTGCATGCAGAACAACGACATACTGAGCCATTCCAGGACTGAATCAAACTTTTAAAGTGGTTGAAACTGTTTTCAGTTCTGGAATGGTTCGGAAGGTCGTTCCACAGAGTTGCAGCTGCAAACATGAATGATTTTTTTGCCATACCTTGTAGTTTTAACTTGAGGTACATCTAATATGTTCGAATACCTGAAAGCATATTTAGAATTCTTCACATTAACTAAATCATGAAGGCATACAGGAGCTAATTTGTTAAAGATTTTATTTGTCTACAAGGCCATTGTTCTAATACGTCTGATCTGTAAGGAGGGCACTAGAGCTTTTTCAAGAAGGTTGATATATGAACTGGTGTAGTCATCATATACAAAACGAAGTGCTCTTTTCTGCACTTTCTCTAATTTTATTTGAATTTTTATCGGTACAAAAATGCCAAGCCAAAGGGCAGAAGTTAAAGTTACTGAGAATGAAAGTGTGGAATATAGTTAATTTGCTTAAATTGCTTAAAACCCTTACGACGGAAAAACATCGAATGAAAGTGACAAGTCATTATTTTGAAAAACATTGAAACATAGATGTTTAATACACACTTTATTTTGTCCCTAGACATATTTACACAGGAAATTGTAATCAAAACAATCAATAAACATGTAGACGCTTCGCCGCTTCCTATGTGTCAGTAATCTATAACATGCACCTGTCGATCTTACCTGTGCAAGAAAAGGGAGATAAATCAAACAGAAACTGGGCAGCAGAATGAACATTAAAAATGCGAGGTTTAATTATTGCGATCGCCGACCAGTCGCATTTTTAGCATTAATAAAAACATCGCATTAATTTCTGAATTTACAGTATCTGGTAAATGTAGTTCCTTACAAGTCCTTCAATGCAGGCAACACATAAACTATCTTAATGTTCGGTAAAACTATATTTGTAAATGATTTGACTGTAGAAAAGTTCTCGATCAACTTTAACAAAACAACAATAAGGCGGACAGATGAGTTTTAAGATTCAGTAATTAATGATCACGTACAGTAGCAATTAGGCGTACAGTGACGTACAATGAAGAACGATGTTAAATGCACCCGTCGTAAGGAAAATGAGTGCGTTTATGGTCATATTATCCTTGCATTGAAAACGTCGATGTCTATTTCATCAGATAGTGAGAACATGTTTGACATAATTTAAAGAATAAGTGGAGAAAAATTAGATTTTTACTCCCTTTTTTCGAGCGAAAACATACCATCCACCGATGTTTAAACGTCGATTTCCAGTTTCAGTGTTCAAATAGGGCACTGTTATTTGATCAGAAATATACATGACATACCTTTGCAGTATTTTTTTTATTTTCGTTGCTTCGGTTGATCCACTTTTCAAAGAATAAATCACGGATAATCATCCAAAAATGTAGAAATTTCTGCCAGCAACTAACCGTACCTGGTCGGATAGTATAGCAACTTCCGTTTTTGAAAAATGTCCGGTTATACACTGTGTAATTGTAATATGTGGGGAAATTCAGCATTGGGACAAATGGAGAGGTTGTCAATAAAATGTTTTTTTTCTGACTTAATGCTTTAGTTCTTATTGTGAACCAATGCACATTACATTACATGTACATCATTGAAATAAAACTAAAAAAAATCTGATAAAAAGATGAACAAACTGATGTTTGATAATCATTTTCCCCCACAAAATCCACACAATTTGGGGCGAAATTTGTGACATTTGCAAATGGGTTGCTATAATGTAACTATTACAAGTAAAAATAGTGGCACTTTTGAAAGTGCCAGCTGATTTGGACAGAAATATTGATAAAGCTTTTGTATTTAATGAATTAATAATTTTTTCATAAGGAGGAATTAGTCGGGCGGTCAGACCCTCATAATTTTGATTTTAATGTACCCTCCGAACACACACCTGAAACTTTCTGGGTGTTATTTTCAATGTTTTTACTTTAATTTTAATCGGGTCGTCACCAATTCGTACCGCCCGATTTTTTAAAATATACATTTGTTTAGCGTAGGGGTATATTCACGAAAAATAATGTCTTACTTACAAGATCGTTAAATTGCAATGCTGACTTTATCATTAGGTAAAACACATTTTATGACTGTTTGAAGACTATAGATTGTCTTTAAAATACAAAAATATTCATTTTTATCTATTTTAATCATGCAATAACATTCTATAATAAGGAGGTGTTTTTCATATAAATTGTGACATGTAACTAACCAATATAACAATTCTGTATGAGATGAATTTTTATTTTAGTATTTTCTGAATACTTTTAAATACAATTCATCAATTTTACCCATTTAAATGTGAAGGTGTTCGATCAAACAGACACAGTTAATGAAAAATCATTTAGAATGTCCAGGCGAAAAAGTTGTAATTTTCCGGAAAAATACATTAACCGTTCGCGTACCGTATTTAGTGTTCTCGTCCTATTAAGGGACCCGAACTTGCAAATTGCATATGCTTTAAAAATTGCTTAAGAAAATTTGTTTTTGTGTTTTGGTGTTCTTGAGTTGTCTAAGAGTTGATATCAAGTCATTATTTCAGTATTCCTCAACAATAAGTTGTTATACTTTGGTTATTAAATTAATCGATATTATAAGAAGAAAACCGTACTGGTGATGGTGTGATTTTATTCCGAAAAATTGCCAGAGTTGTGTAGTCTTGTTAAATTTGGTCCGTCTATCAAAAAGAAAGCTAGGAAGTCTTTAAATTGGCAAAATTGTGTTATTTGTCAAGAACCATGTACAAATGAAGATTTAATAAACATGCAGAGGCAGGACAAACATTTGTTTTTAAGGGCAATGGAGACCCGGAAAGAGGATGTTTATTAAAAAGTGTTAAAAGAGTTAACTTCTATGTCTGATATAAAATTGAACTCTACTGTTGTCAAATATCGTAAACCATGCTACAGAGCAAACAAAACCTCAAACCTTTTCTACAAAATGAAGTTTTAGATGATAGTTATCGAGGAAGTTCCTCTTTGACTAGCTCTATAATTAAAACTGTAAACCAAGTGTGTTTAGGTCAGACTGCAGTTCATGCATTTTTTGTAAATCTAAAACACACAAAAAATGACCGTAAACTGCACAAAGTTGAAACAGCGGAGAGATCACAGAATATGGACGCAGCCCAGAGAACGTCCGATTTGGATCTCCAGCATCGTGTATTATTCGGGGTGTCAGACCTTCAAAATTTTGATTGTAATATACCCTCCGAACACACATCTAAACATATATACATGTATTGTGATAGCAGATATACTGGGCTTTGAAATTAAGTGGGTCGTCACGAAATTTTATCGCCCGATTTTATACAAATTGAGATCAAAGATCACTATTGTCTGCGAGGCAAAAATATTGTCAATACGATTAATTTGCACATTACTTTTGTCCATTAAATACATTTATTATGCTTGTAATTCATTAATCGCATAAATAAATTACGATTTCCAAAATTAAGTTTTTTTTGTTGTTGTTTTTGTTTGTTTGTTTGTTTGGTTTTTTTTTGTTGTTGCATATTTCAATGTGATTTATGACGTCAAAATGACGTATTTTCGACATCAAATGTCGCTTTGCTTTATTTGATTAACATATAAAAAATACCCTCTCCGAAAAACCGGATATCCAAAATACATTTTTAACCAGGTTTTTTCTAAAGCTCGATCCCGAGTGGTCTATACAACGTCAGTGTAGCACATATTCAGCTATGTGTATTATGTAAGCCTATCAACTCTACATATAATAGATTGCATATCATGTTTTAGTGGTACCGGAAATAGGGTTTCCATCTACAGAACATACAATTATGATAATGTTCGATCAGTTACTTCATAAAGATACTGTTATTCTGGTTTCCTATACCAAAAAACTTAGTCTTGTCGTTAAATGACGTTTTATGGCAGTCCATAACTGTAAGCAAATTATGGCTGAATAATATATTGTTCGGATTGCAGTGTTTACTGATATATGATTGGTTGATAATTATAATGGATTAATCGATATGACTGGTCAATTGATAGAATAATCGATTTCATATCATAGACAATTACAATATCATCAATGAACTCTGAAGTACATGGTACTTTCAGAAACTGACCGCTACAATTTTTCTAAATGTTATCGTCCTCAACAGTCTCAGTACGTCGTGAATGAATATTGAAGCATTGTTCTTTAGTTTGGCATGGGCACAAATCTGTACAAGCTAGGTTCTGCTCAAAACAAACACAGGCAGTAGAGCAAACAGACTTACCTTTGCATGTACATATCAGATCCTGAAGGAAGTCGGACGACATGTGCCATACAAATAGGATAGGTTTAAGTCCTATTTTTTCTTACTGCCATGCGTAGGATAACGATGAACCTATGACTGGCTTAGCCTGGTCAGCGGTCATCCATATCTTTGTTTGCAATAAAACTACAGTCTTTACTGGTTGACAATTTCAATTCGCAATTTATTCAAGTCACCGTAACATTATTTTGACTTGCCCTTTTGGTAATCCAGTCTGACCTTCTAAAAACGCTTGGTTGGTACATTTTTAATTATAGAAATAGTCAAAGAGGAACTTCCTCGATAACTATCATTTAAAGCTTCATTTTGTATAAAAGGTTTGAGGTTTCGTTTGCTGGTGTAAGCTCTGTAGCATGGTTTATGATATTTGACAACAGTAGAGTCCAATTTTATATCAGACATAGAAGTTAATTCTTTTAACACTTTTGAATAAACATCATCTTTCCGGTTCTCCATTGCCCTTAAAAACGAATGTTTGCCCTGCCTCTGCATGTTTATTAAATCTTCATTTGTACCTGGCTCTTGACAAATAACACAATTTTGCCAATTTAAAGACTCCCTAGCTTTCTTTTTGATCGACGGACCAAATTTAACAAGACTACACAACTCTGGCAATTTTTCGGAATAAAATCACACCATCACCAGTACGGTTTTCTTATTATAATATCGATTAAATTAATAACCAAAGTATAACAACTTATTGTTGAGGAATACTGAAATAATGACTTGATATCAACTCTTAGACAACTCAAGAACACCAAAACACAAAAACAAATTTTCTTAAGCAATTTTTAAAGCATATGCATTTTGCAAATTCGGGTCACTTAATAGGACGAGAACACTAAATACGGTGCGCGAACGGTTAATGTATTTTTCCGGAAAATTACAACTTTTTCGCCTGAACATTCTAAATTATTTTTCATTAACTGTGTCTGTTTGATCGAACACCTTCACATTTAAATGGGTAAAATTGATGAATTGTATTTAAAATTATTCAGAAAATACTAAAATAAAAATTCATCTCATACAGAATTGTTATATTGGTTATAGTTACATGTCACAATTTATATGAAAAACACCTCCTTATTATAGAATGTTATTACATGATTAAAATAGATAAAAATGAATATTTTTGTATTTTAAAGACAATCTATAGTCTTCAAACAGTCATAAAAATGTGTTTTTACCTAATGATAAAGTCAGCATTGCAATTTAACGATCTTGTAAGTAAGACATTATTTTTCGTGAATATACCCCTACGCTAAGCAAATGTATATTTAAAAAAATCGGGCGGTACGAATTGGTGACGACCCGATTAAAATAAAAGTAGAAACATTGAAAATAACATACAAAAAATTGCAGGCGTGTGTTCGGTGGGTACATTAAACTCCTTAAATAAGCGACTTTTTTGGACTTGACCGTTACACTAAATATATATTTTTGTTCCAAAAGTTTCATGTTAAAGTTACCAATATTACTTTCAAGTCTATAAACACAGCCATATCAATAATATAATGATTAAAACTTGTTAGTATATTCTCAGCAACATATAAAATCAAATGTATTTATGTATAAGATTACAAGTGTTCATATGTAACGGTGTCCACATAATTAATCATTCTTAAGTCGAAGATAAAAATATTTATTTTAAACTTTTTAACCGTATTTTACAACTGTTATATATACTGAAGGGAAAAAGAAACGCAGGGTTAACATTTTAGGTGATTTAATATTATTTATTCGGATGTTTTTTTCAATATTAATATATAAGGATAAACACACAAATTTAATCAACAAGTTTTTAAAATTTCATTAGATTTTGATCAATAATTCATGAGTAATTGAAACCAATTTAACAGTACCCCCCGCATATGTTAAAGTGAAATCGATTAACTCGTCAATATCTCGTATGCATCTGTTACAGCCCTGATTCTGCTGTTCATCAGAGCATTTATCCTTCTCATGGGATATTATCCCACTTTTCTAACAAGGCAGCCCTTAATTTGTCGACAGTAGCGGGGGCATTCCGACGCCCCCTTACTCTACTGTCCATTTCGTCCCACAGATGTTCGATTAGGGACAAATCTGGACTGGATGGAGGCCAATCGAATGGGTTAATGTTATGATTGGCAGGAAACTCTTGACAAACTCTGGCTACATGGGGCCGGGCGTTATGGTGCTGGAACAGTAGGCGATGCTGTTGCACAAATGGAACTGCAACTGGCCGGAGGATTTCATCCCTATATCTTACGCCTGTTAGATTACCGGATATTACAATTAACGGCCATTTTAACCCTTGAGATATCCCCAGACCATCAGCGAGCCGCCCCCAAACCTATCCCTCTCAGGAACGCAAGCGTCGGCGAAGCGTTCCCCACGACGTCGACAGTCCGGACGAAAAAGTTGAACCGCGACTCATCTGTGAAAAAGACCCGTCTCCATTGCCTCATTGGAAATTGTCTGGGACCAAGTTCCTCCAACCAAGCCATACGACGCGCGCGACGTGCACGAATGAGAGGAAAACCAATGTAAGGTCGACGAGCTCGCAGATCAAACTCGCGCAAGCGGTTTCTCACAGGTTTTGGGTGAATGTGGCGATTATGATTGCTTACCGTAGTTAAAGCGGTTTCAGTGGCGATTACGCAGGTGGGCAAGACGAATAGCCCTGTCTTGACGTGGCGTCGTTACGCACGGGCATCCCCGTCGCGGACGGTCGGCAACCCTTCCAGCATCTTTCAGACGACGGACAAGACGCTCTATGGTGGAAACATTCACACCGAATTGCAAAGCAACTTGTTGTTGCCTTTGACCTTGCATTAGCAATGCAATAGCCTGACCCCTCTTAAGTTCCGTCAGCAGTGGCATGATTACAAGAGATTCAAATTAACTTTTAAATAGTGGAAAGCGATGTGTATACCTCAAGAGTATAAAGTGGTATGACACGATGTGTTGACGAACTTGTTATCAATATTCTGCACCTGTTATTTGCTTTTTATCACTTTCTCTATGTCACATGATACCATTCACGGTTGAGTAACTTTAGACAGCGATTTTAGTGCACACTGACCAAGCCACTCGTCTGCCCAGTTTTCGTAATATTATGCCACGCAGTTACAAAATAGGAGGATATGATGTTACCCTGCGTTTCTTTTTCCCTTCAGTATATAATGTTATTACTGAATGCAAAAGGGGTCTTTTAAATATATACAACAGTCTATAAAAAGCTGCATTTGGACACTATGTTATGAACGCAACATACATTGGACACTGATGCATCACACAATTATGAGAAAATGGGAACATAATTTATCTATACGCTATGATTAAGTTTCATATACAGTTGAGGGGAGGATGAACTGTTTTTAGAACATTTGCAACAATGTCAATGTCTGTAAACTTTAACCAAACGACCAGCACGTTTTAAGTAGCCTTTAAGTAACTTTTATATTTTATCCGTCAAACATGAAAATCAATTGAAGATACTTTTATCGGTTATCTTTTATCAGTGAATATTTTAAAAGAAAAGGGCCAACTGAAGTGACATGTTAGACTTTAGTTATGTACATAAATCCAGTGTTGATAATATTAATGTACACAGTATTTTATAATTCGTGATAATGGATAATGGTGGAGGGAGTGCACAGCACTGTAAATAAAGGCACTATTCTACATACACATTATGGTTCTCCTTGAAAGGGGGCTGAAGATACAGAAGTAAGGTAAGGTATCTTGCCATGGCTATTTTATGAAAATATAGACATTTTGCTTTGCAAAAAATCTCAAGGATCTTTTAATTAAAGACTTCTATTTTTTACTTATGATGTCACACTTTATGTCTCAATACTGAATTTCTCCACAATATATAGATAATTGTCGATATTTACGGTACGGTAGTGATAATGTGTGGTGTAAAAACATTTCAGATTTTTTTCTTATTTTTTATTTTTTTTATATAAAATACATACTATTAGAAACAGTAAGTATGTAGTCAAGAATGAGATTGTAACAAACACATGTCATAAATACACTATATAAAAAACAGTAAGAAATTACGATAACGCTATATATTATATAGCACAACAAATTCCGTATATTCGGATCTGTGCCGATACTCATTTTCTTCATTAACGTTTAACATCTTTATAAGTTATCACAAATTAACATTTATTACAATTCAAACATTTCTTTCGTGAATTTTATTTTTTTTACTCGAAATTTAATATGTAGGTCCTTTGTGCTGATTAAAATGCCCATTATGGTTCTTTGTTCTCCTTTGTGCACAACGGAGGTCCTTTGCGGTGTTTATAGACCCGATTTATCGATATTTTCTTGATTTCTTTGACATTAGAATGAATATTATAAGTATTTACACTAGAAAACATCATATTTTGAGTAAAATAATGCTTTAAAGTTGATAAAACGTTAAAAACATGAAGTGTGTGGTAAATCGTGTGACCGATGGTTTTTAAGGTCCAAGTTTTATGGGTAGTGATGGGCAATTAATCTCATTGAAATTAGATTTCTGAAGACATTTTCTGCTCTGTATCTCCATCCCAATCTCGTCACAAGCACTATATTAAATGTATACTTGAAATTTAAAATTTGGCCACCCTACCGTTGGTAAACATGCCAGATACTGGTATGCCATTGGTACAATTGGTAAATAGGTTGCCATTCGCAAAAATAAAGCGTTCAGACTTAATTTGTCAAATTGTGCGTTTATATGATATATCAGTGATGGTCCTGCATCGTATTTATTCTGAATGGTAGCAACAAAACTACTCTGAACGCAGCCAATGTCAGGGAAATGCTTGTCCTGTTCTGGTGTTTTCCTCATGTAATGACGGAGCACTTCCACTTGGGACATTATATCATATCTTAATGTAGTATTATTACATTTCCTCCAAATGATAATAACACATTTACTGTAGGGTTCTTCTACTTTTATTTACTTAGACACAATTATTTCATATATTGTTAGCTCACCTGGCCCAAAGGGCCATGTGAGCTTTTGTCATCACTTTGCGTCCGTCGTCGTCGTCCGCGTCTGTAAACTTTTCATATTTTCATCTTCTCTGAAACCACTGTACAGATTTGGACCAAACCTGGCAGGGATGGTCCTTGGGTGGGTTCCTTTCAAAGGTGTGTCCGACAGTCCCGCCCTCCATTCAAAATGGCTGCTGTTACTAAAAGTAAAAATTTCTTCAATTGTCAAAAAAAGTCAAAATGAGTAGTTTAACATATATTTTGGATTTTTCTGTGAAATTTTTCTTTCAGCCGATTTATACCGATTATGCAAATTAGGCATATTTTGATAAAAGGTCACATTTAAATCTTCGTCTCTGAAACCGCTGAACCAAATTAAACCAAACCTGGCAGGGATGGTCCCTGGGTTGGTCCCTTTCAAAATTGTGTCCGACAGCCCCACCCTCCATTCAAGATGGCTGCTGTTACTAAAAATTTCTTCAATTGTTCATTATTGCTTTAGTATTAGTCAAAATGAGCTCAAATTTTAACTGCAGCTACATGGCAAGGAGTAGTTTAACATATATTCCAGGTTTTTCTATGAAATTTTTCTTTCAGCCGATTTATACCGATTATGCAAATTAGGCATATTTTGATAAAAGATCACATTTAGATCTTTTCCTCTGAAACCGCTGAGCCAAATTAAACCAAACCTGGCAGGGATGGTCCTTTGGAGGGTCCCTTTCACAATTATGTCCAACAGCTCCGCCCTCCATTCAAGATGGCTGCTGTTACTAAAAATTGAAATTTCTGGAATTATCCATTGCTGCTTTATTAGAAATGAAAATGAGCTCAAATTTTAACTGCACCTACTTGACAATGAGTAGATTAACATGTATTCTGTGTTTTTTCTGTGAAATGTTTCTTTCAACCGATTTATACCGGTTATACAAATTAGACATATTTTGATATACGATCACATTTAAATCTTCTCCTCTGAAACTGCTAAACCAAATTAAAGCAAATTTGGCTGGGATGGTCCTTGGGTGGTTCCCTTTCAATATTGTGTCTGACAGCCCCATCCTCCATTCAAAATGGCTGCTGTTACTGAAAATAGAAATTTCTTTAGTTGTCAATTGCTGCTTTATTACAAATCAGAATGAACTGAAATTTTAACTGCAGCTACACGGCAATGAGTAGTTTAACATATATTCTGGGTTTTTCTGTGAGTTTATTTCAGCCAGTTTATTCCTTTTAGGAATATTATGAGATAAAAATCACCTCAAAATCTTTTGCTGAGAAATTTG
Organism: Gigantidas platifrons; assembly: GCA_002080005.1. Classification (NCBI taxonomy): domain Eukaryota; kingdom Metazoa; phylum Mollusca; class Bivalvia; order Mytilida; family Modiolidae; genus Gigantidas; species Gigantidas platifrons. Next base: position 215,703 of record MJUT01061343.1, read on the forward strand.
AGTTGAAATGATCTTTGGGTGGCCCACTTTCAAAATTATGTGTAACACCCCCATTTTAGATGTCAAATTGAAAACCAGGTGAGCCATTACAGGCTCCTGTGAGCTTCTAGTACAGATCTATCATATTTGTGGGGGGGGGTGTATTTGCTAAAAATACCAGTCGAGAGACGAAAAATTTTCCGAGGCGAATGGCGAGGGAAATTTAGTCTCAAAACTGGTATTTTTCGCAAATACACCTCTCAAACATGATATATCTGTTTAATTACAGCGAATATTATTTAGAACACTGACAAAATAAATAATACCTTTTGTTAGTCGTTTTCAGGACCTAACATGATCTATCTGTTTAATTATACTGAATGATGTTACATAAAACGCACAACTGATAAAATTTTACAAATTTTGTTACAAACGTCTCGGTAAAGGGTAAAATCGGAAAATACTCTACTAACAATACTGAAAAAGAATAGAAATACAAAAACATATAAAATGATTAAAATATAAGTTACTTAATTAATATAATGATTAGAGTAAAAGTTAAATTTATATAGGTTAAAATATGGAAAGATTGTTAACGTTGTATGCCTCTCAACAATAAAAACTAAAGAGACAAAATATATAGCGATAATATAAGGAACCAATCTTTTGTTACTTTTTGAAAAGCTCATTTTGCTAAAGCCCAAATACAAAAATGTATGATGAACCAAAAGGATCAAATGTTTTAATGATATTACTGTACAAAGAGTACTCTACATTATTAGCTAAACACAACAACTTTATTACTGGATCAAATGTCTTTCATCTAAATAACATTAAATCGAGCGACGAAATGAAGAATTATTCAGGGAAAGTAAATTTGGTCTGTGGGCAAGTGAATTTTTGGTATGCACTTTCCCGTGGAAAGTTGCTGTTGCAGAAATATCCTAGAACACTGGTCTGTTGTGATCGTGAATGTATGGTAGATGGATTTACAACAACCTGTACAATCAGTGTCTTTCACCTCTGAAGTTGTGAGCTCGTGGCTATGTGTAATCAATACAATAGTATGTGATAAGTTTGTCAGTGACTTCCGACAGGTTGATACTTTTCTCCAGTGACTCAGATTTACCCCAACAA
>MJUT01061343.1:240060-258736 GCA_002080005.1 Gigantidas platifrons
ACACTCGTCGCTATCGCACAACAGGCTCGACCTGATACAAAGTATTGTACCAACACACTATGTATGCAATACGATTGTTTCGAATCATTTCCATTCCGTCAAACGTTTGTTAATTTCGACTGCCAGACCACGTGATTTTGATTGAATGTTAGGCACTTGACTTCAGGTGTCAATGTACACAACGAAAAGTCCAATCGATATGCGGCGTTTTAATGTTCTTCAACTTAAACAATTTTTAGCATTTTCTGTAAAAGACAGATATCAATTAAAATATTTTATTTGTATCAAAGACTTCAGTGCACAGATAATTACTTCTTTAAAAAGAAATTTGTTTTCTTCCGTTTTGTTTGGTTTTCTATGTAAGACAAGCCATAAAGACAGCTGCGCGTGACCCTGTCTTAAATGGCATTGTCAGCCAATCAAATCGGCCGAGTATAATCAATAATCAATTCTACGACTGCTGTAGTAATATAAATTGTCGTCTTAGTAGATCTATAAAAGTTTCAATTTTATAACAATTTTACCTGAATTTTAACTGATTTCCCCTAATAGATTTAATGCGTTTTAAATAAGTGTGTATTTACTCCATTGCACGTAGCGTTGTAATATGTTGTGTAGTAAACATGACATTGGCATGCGAATGAATGAATGAAATCGACATGCTTTGTTATTAAGTTGAAACGGAAGAAACAGGTACTTGCACTCGTCCTTATTGAAGATCTGGGATTTCTTCCATTCGTGAGAGAAATTCAGCGTCTTTTCACTCGTTCCGTTACGCTCCACTCGTGAAAAGACGGAATTTCTCACACTCGTGGAAGAAATCCCAGATCTTCAATAGGGATTCGTGTAAGAACCTATTATTCTTCCTTTATTTACTGCTGTCAGCATCATGAAAGGAAACTGATCTATCTTGATATATTTCTGTTATCAAACAGACAGTGGGGTATCGAATACCAGAATTTACTCAGCCGTTTTCCTGGTGTCTCCATATTACAATTATTTATAATCTACCACATCTGCGACTATGATAGATTGACGTTGTCACAGTAATAGCGTAAACACTGGAAGTTGTCTGTCTAACATTTCAGACATCAAGAAACGAAAAAGACGGAACATGATTGGAATTAACATGATTCGAGACAACCGTATTGGTATATACCAGGTTAAATTACATACCCCTATGGCCAAGGTCATCTAAAATTATTGCATATATATATATTAACAAATTCTTTTTTTATCCATGTTTTTTTAGGCATGTAGAAGTCGAACTGTGGCCAAAGACAAAAATGAAGATCATGGAGTAGAAATTGAAATTGAATTAGAAAAAGGCAGGGATTTGTCTGGAGGACATAATGATGGTACAGTCCATCCTGATGCAAAAGGATCTCATGAGGATGAGAAGAAGAACAAACCAGATGACAAAATACAAGACGATGGTATAGATCAGTCTGATGCAGGAGGTTACATGCCTCAGGAGGATAAGGAGGTGATGCAACAACCAAATGAATTTATAATTGACTTGCCTCCTATTGAAGTAGTTCCTCACTGTGATGATTGTGTTGTCATGTTTGCCTCCATGTTTGGTAAGTGTTTATATGCGTTGTCTTGTTTGCCTCCATGTCTGGTAAGTGTTTATATGTGTTGTCATGTTTGCCTCCATGTCTGGTAAGTGTTTATATGCGTTGTCATGTTTGCCTCCATGTCTGGTAAGTGTTTATATGTGTTGTCATGTTTTTCTCCATGTCTGGTAAGTGTTTATATGCGTTGTCATGTTTGCCTCCATGTCTGGTAAGTGTTTATATGTGTTGTCATGTTTGCCTCCATGTCTGGTAAGTGTTTTTATGTGTTGTCATGTTTGCCTCCATGTCTGGCAAGTGTTTTTATTTTGTATGTTAGACGAGAGGGTCATATAACTTTAGAATGTCAGACATTTGGCCACCCAAAAATTTTAGAAAGCACAATATTTCCATAAATATACCGGTAATTCCTTCTTGTAATTTCCCTCCATATGTCTTCTAGACCAAGTTATTAAAATCATTAATAAATAAGATACCATTTTCACATATAGTTGCCTGTGAAGACATATATTCCCGTTTATCTTTATGAATGGGTTGAACCATATGGACTGAATCAAGACATCATATTTATCACTGTTGTTTTTATGGTGTTTAACACCACCTTCAACAATATGGCAGCTATATCGTGGTGGAGGAAACCAGATGACCCGAAGAAAATCACGAACCTGTTGCAAGTCACTGACAAACTGTATCACATAATGTTGTATACCTCGCCCTGATTGAGATTCGAACTCACAACGTCAGTGGTGATAGACACTGATTGCATAGGTAGTTGTAAATCCAACTACATGTACCATACAATCATGGGAATGATGGTCCCCATTTTTATCACAAATATCAGTATCTATTGATTTGAGTTCTGAAAAATTAGAAAAAACATCTTCCCAGAATGGATTTAATTTTCCTGCGAGTACTTCCAAACCCTTTTTATTTTGGTAATTAGTATCATCTCCCCATCTTTGTAATGAGCTAAGGAGTAAAGTCTTCTAGGGTTAAAAAAAATTCAGTGGATCTAATAGTTTATTGATCATTTTCAAAGCACAACAAAAAGATTTGATATGTAGCATTTTTACCTCTTAAATTAGAACCAGACAAACAATAACTGTTACATTGAACAATTGGGTTTGTTTTTTTTTTGCTATGGTGCTTAACGCCACTGTCAACAATATTTCAGTTATATCGTGGCGGTCAGTTTTACTGGTGGAGGAAACCGGAGAAAACCACCGACCTGTCGCAAGTCACTGACAAACTTTATCACATGATGTAGTACACCCCGCCCTGAGCTGGAGTCGAACCCACAACTTCAGTGGTGATAGGAACTGATTGCTTAGATAGTTGTAAATCCAATTACCATACAATCACGGCCACGACGACTCCTTGAACAATTGGATTTCATAGTACATGTATTTGAATTATATATAAATTAAAAACATATCCTATAAAATTCTCAGATCTATTATTTTTGGAAGGATGCTTTCTGTGATTCCCCCCATTTTTTTTATCTAATTTGATTGTTAATTAATGAAACTAGTAACTTAATTTAATTCTTTTTGTAGGTAAATATACCTAGTAACTTAATTAATTTATCTTTGCAGGTAACTATGCATAGTTACTTAATTAAATTCTCTTTGTAGGTAAATATGCCTAGTAACTTAATGAAATTATCTTTGCAGGTAAATATGCCTAATAACTTAATTATTTTTTTGCAGGTAAATATACCTAGTAACTTAATTAAACTCTCTTTACAGGTAAATATGCCTAGTAACTTAATTAAATTCTCTTTGCAGGTAAATATGCCTAATAACTTAATTTAATTCTCTTTGCAGGTAAATATGCCTAGTAACTTAATTAAATTCTCTTTGCAGGTAAATATGCCTAGTAACTTAATTAAATTCTCTTTGCAGGTAAATATGCCTATAGCAAGTCTTACCATACGAGAGACAGTGGTGGTTGGTTAATCAAGTCTGTTGATGTAATTCTTAAAAAGTATGAAAAAGGAGCAGATATACTAGATATATTAGTTGAGATTAATAGGGAGGTTGGAACAATGATATCAGACAGGGAGCAAGACACAAGTGAAATACCAAATTTAGACTTGGAGATTAGAATGGAAAATCTGCAGCCCGGACTGAAAAATCATGTCAATAAATTACGTGAAATCTATAGTAACCACTCCTCAAAAGTAGAATTTAGTTTTTGTCAAGACGAACTCATTAAACTGGTCGCAGAAATTGACCAAGATGGACATACAGAAATCTCGCTCAATAAAATTAAGGAAGAAACAGTCCAATTGACAAAGACGTTTAAAGAGGAGTTACGATGTGTGATGCTTAAATCTCAATCTTGCTTTTTCCATAATTTAGCTTTTGATGATAAGGATTTGTTCCTGTGTAGAATTAAATAATTTACTGCATGACATGATGTAGAAATGTGTTTAATTGTATAATTCAGAAATTAACACAAATTATGATATAGCATGTGCAGTTAATACAAATTCAGAATTAACAATTGACACAAATTATGAATTAACTGTGAACACGAATTATGAATAAACTGAACACGAAGTATGAATTAACTATGACCACGAATTATGAATTAACTGTGGACATGAATTATCAATAAACTGTTAGCACAGATTATGAATTAACAGTTAACAGTTAATTCAAATTCAGAATTAACAGTTAACATCAATATATGCCATTACATAGAAGTCTATCAGTTGAATGGAATGAATTGCCCTATGCAATCAATTGATCTCAGTGTCTGTTTTACAAGTGTATATAGTGTAGAGTTTGAAAACAGTGTTCAGTGAAAGGGGAATTTACGGTTAGAAGGGGGTTATGATGTTAGATGCCACTTTCAACAATATTTCAGCTATATCATGGATATCAGTTTTATTCTTGGAGGAAACCGGAGTACACTGAAAACCACCGACCTGTCGCAAGTCACTGACAAACTTTATTACATAATGTTGTATCGATTACACCTCGCCATTAGCTGGATTCATATGATAAAGTTTGTCAGTGACTAGCTGCAGTTTTTTTTTCCCGATTACTCCTATTTGCTCCCTCAATAAAACTGACCGTCACGATATAACTGAAATATTGTTAAAAGTGGCGTTAAACACGATAACATTAACCTATAATATGTTGTTATTGCATGATTAATTGATCTCTTTAATCATATTATAACAGTTTCTGTCAATTGTGTTTTCTGTGACTTTGGATGCATAGTTGATTTCCAGTAGAGTGGATCATGCTGTTTTCATTGGTAATTTCCAAGGGAGTGGATCATGCTGTTGTCCAGAGTAGTGACTCATATTGTTATCATTTGGGGATTTATAATGGAATAGCTCATGCTAATGTCATTGTATATAATGTTGACAAACACCCTTTAATTTCTTTCTATTATTATATTTTTTCATCTTTAAATTCTAGACAATAATAATAGCAGTTAACATGTTTTAGCAATGTCATATACATTAACAATCATATGTTATTTGCATTTACATGTATTTTTTATGTGAGTTTTTTTTTCGTAAAATTTCCTCATCTTTAATTTTGTCCTAGATGTATATTGAATGCAGAATTACCCAGTTATTTTTGTTTATGCTCAAAATTATTTACATCCATGAAAACAAGTGTTGTCCTCCATTGCATGAATTTCAAATTTTGTCTTCCATCCAGAAGGAAAATGTTACTTAAACTTAGTAGTATTGTGGCCATCGTGGTCTTGATTGTACCTGTACAATCAGTGCCTATCACCTCTAAAGTTGTGAGTTTGAGTCCCGCTCAGTCAAGGGAAGTGTGCTCGATACAACATTATGTCATAAAGTTTGTCAGTGACTTGCGACAAGTCCGTGGTTTTCTCTGGGCACTCCGGTTTCCTCCAACAATAAAACTGACCGCCATGATATAACTGAAATATTGTTGAAAGTGGCGTTAAGCACCATAACCCCAAACTATGTTGAAATGGAGAGAGAGGTACAATGTAAATTATTTAATTATTATAAATCTTTCAAATATCTGAATCAAGAAGCTTACTTTAATAAAAGTAAACATCTTGTTAGAATTCCTCACGATTTTGTTTTCTTTTAATTTATTTTGTCAGTGTTGTTTGGTGACTGGTCAAAATAACAGCAAGCCAGAACAGAAAATGTTTATGAATTAGCTATTATGTCAAAGTTATTTATTATAACAAATCTTCTCCAATACATCTCTGTCAAGCAGTAGATAATTGAACATGTATTCCATGTATATAATGTAGTCTTATAATCCAGAAAATTGGACTTAATTTTTTATTCTCACCTACTTACCCGAAAGCCAAATTTAGAAAAAAATATATATTTATTCAAACTAATTCTGTCATAATTGTCACTTGTCCGAATCCAGTTTTACTTGTTCCGGGCTTTGGGCAAGTGGGGCAGTGTGAAGACTGCATGTGCATGTACCTGTATACACCTTATGTAAATTATACATTGTATAAACAATGAAAGATATAAATCTTTGAAGCCTGATATAAAATCAGAACTTTATAAGCATTATGTTAGACTCTCTATATTAAGTAATATTGAAAACTTGAAAAAGCAAACATAAAATGTTCGCATACAAGCATCGACAACTTAAGGTTGGGAGGGAACATTATACATCACACCCAAATATTGAATTATGCAAACTTATTATCACAAAGATTAGCATGTGCAGAATATGTGACCATAATTTATAAAATCCAATTGGGTAAATATAAAAAAGTGCTCCAAATATAACAATATTGATGATGAAACACTTTTCCTTTTCCATTGTTAAAGTAACTGTAATGTTAGACAAAACAAAACTGTTTATTTGACGTCAAATTTGAAAAAGAGATAACTCAGTTATCTGAAATTGAAATAATTTAAAGTTAATTCTGAACCTAACAGATTTTCGGCAGGTTCAAAGTATTGGCTCTTTTATGAGACATCCAATGGACATGAGGACAACAAACTCTCAGATTAACAAACTCTCTCCTTATATTTGTATTATTTCTTTATATATATGTTTATTGTATTTGTGTTTTGTTTTGTTTTTGTCACTGTATTACTTCCATATATGGACAATGAAATTGATTGATTATGTCTTGTGTACATCTTTCCTTTTTTTCTTAATTTATTTTTTCGTCACTCGTAAGTGAACAACGACAGTAATTCACTTATACCCTAATACACATTTGTGAATTACTGCACTCTTCGATTACTTGTTATTTATTTTCTTACATATTCAGAATGCAATATTAATGTTACAATACTTATTAGTGATTGTTTTGTTTCTGAACATTAGCTAGTAATGACATATAGGAGTGAGTGATTGATTGCTGTTTATCATCAATTTTATAGCTAAATGTATATCATGGCGTGAACAAGATAAATGTCTATGAAATGATGAGATCTCCTTTTTTCTAGACCAACACGCTTAGCTAGATTTTTATAGTGAAGCAACAGTCCGCGGGTAGACATATTTCCCCACTAAGACATATTATTCTGATTGCGAGCCAACCAGTTTTTTCTCTTTCATCTTAATGCTGTGTACTTAGCAGAGAAGCAATAAATACCAATATTTTACACTATTTAATCTATCATAGGATGAAACAGTCTACAATTTTGCACTTTTAAGATTGTGTTTGACCTACTCTTGAGACGTAATCATTTTACAAACATTATATTATACTATAACAAAGGAATGCAGTGAAGATTATAAACATTTATAACAATATTTGTTTAATTATGTATTACATTTATTTATTTCTTATGTATATTGTGTAAATTCTACATGTCATCTCTGTACCTCTGTATATTGGTTATGAGAAATAAAGATATACTACAATTCTACTACCATACGTTCACGACCACTACATGTATATAATTCAAAAATATACAAGTAAAAATATGTTATTACGGAAGACAAGCAAATAGGTTGATATATTGTAAACCAATATTACATGTACATACTAGTTAACTACTAATAATACAATTTTACAGAACTTAGCAATTTTACAGTAAATATTATAGGAGTCAGAATTAAACAATTCTTTCAATTTGTCAATATTAGGTTTGGTAGTAAGATTGTGTGGTAACAGTGACTTTCTTTCATTATTGAAAAAAGAACATTCAAACAGATATCGAAAGTTGCTGGGCACAGTCACAACAGGTAAAAAATTAGGACTGTTATTGGTGACAAATCTTATATGGTAATATTTTGTGATGGAGACAATAATTATTATATCATATTTAGAATTTATTTTTGTTTTTTTCTATATCTTTGTTATCTTTGTTATCTTTGTTACCTGTGTTATACCTTTGCTATTATTAACCAGGACGTTATCAATTATTATTTTTATTATTATATATTTACAATACCATACAAAATAACTAGTTTTGTTTTTCATGTCCTAGTTGCATGGAAGGCTGTCATGGCCCTGATCTTATGGTAGTTGGTTTTACAACTACCTATGCAATCAGTGCATATCATCACTAACGTTGTATTCAGGACAATTTTGAGGTTGCCCTACAAAATGTACATTTATAAAACAAATCATTTATTTTGTTTGGTCTAATATTTTTGACAATTAAATAAAATTGTACATGCATGTTTATTATTTTCATATCAATCTGTTTAAAATCAGATCTCTCACTTACTCCCCTAGGTTACAGATATATCACGGCATGTGAGTTCTGCATGAGGAAATAAATGTTAGAGAATACCAAAGGGGCAATCACAAATGGACAATCCAGATAAACTGGCTATATAGGGTACGAACAAAAACACAATACAATATGTATTGAACACCACTATACGCAAGCAAACACAGACAGCGTAAATAAGATATGAGCCCTCCTACAAACAACTGAAAGTAAAAATGAACCGAACATCGATGCAGGTAAAATGCGGATGACCCTATGTTGTTGTCAAATGAAAATGATGATCATTAGTACACTATGAAATTGATTAAAATTTAAGATTAAACAAAGAAGAGTTTGAAGATACCAAAGGGGCAATCAGAAACAGTATATCGAAGAACAGACAACACAATGACCACCATAAGATATCAAAGGGGTAATCAGAAACCGTATATCGAAGAAGAACAGGCAACACAATTGCCACCACAAGACACCAAATGGGTAATCAGAAACCGTATATCGAAGAAGAACAGACAACACAATGGCCACCACAAGATATCAAAGGGGTAATCAGAAACCATATATCGAAGAAGAACAGACAACACAATGGCCACCACAAGATACCAAAGGGGTAATCAGAAACCGTATATCGAAGAAGAATAGATAACACAATGGCCACCACAAGATACCAAAGGGGCAATCAGAAACCGTATATCGAAGAAGAACAGACAACACAATGGCCACCACAAGATACCAAAGGGGTAATCAGAAACCGTATATCGAAGAAGAACAGACAACACAGTGGCCAAAGGAAAAAGGACAAAAGGACAAACAACGATCTACAAAACATACAAATAAAACTAAAGATCGAGTACTACTATGAACCCCACTAAAATCCGATACTACGAGCAATCTGATTTGTTGAAAAAGGTCATAATACCTATTTATCATATCATTAAATGGGAGTCACTCAGATGTGACCTGTAATGAGGTTTCTTCAAATCTCCAAAGTCGAGACATGTCAGTGAAGAGGAGTAAGTAAGAATGGTGATTTTAATTAGCTGTAATGGAATTTATTCAGGTCTCCAAAGTCGTGACATGTCAGTCAAGGGAAATAAGTAAGAGTGGTGATTTTAATTAGCTGTAATGGAGTTTCTTCAGATCTCCAAAGCCATGATATGTCAGTCAAGGGGAGTAAGTAAGAGTGGTGATTTTAATTAGCTGTAATGGAGTTTCTTCAGATCTCCAGAGCCCTGACATGTCAGTCAAGGGGAGTAAGTAAGAGTGGTGATTTTAATCAGATTATTTTTATATTGGTATAAGCATGAAATGCAACATTAAATTATCAATGAATAATTTGGTGTTGAACACTAATATCAACAATGTATCAGTTATGTTTTAGCTAAAAAAAAGGGGGTGGCATGTTTAGGGGGCTGTGGTGGCTGTGACTTTATAGTAGTTGGATTTACAAGTACCTGTACAATCAATGTGTATCGCCACTAAACTATAAGCGTTGTGAGTTTGAATCCCGCTGATGGCGAGGTGTACTCGATACAACATTATGTGATGAAGTTTGTCCGAGTTTGTCATTGACTTTTGACAAGTTGGTGGTTTTCTCAAACTTGATCACATAATGTTGTATCAGTACATCCCGCCATGAAAGGAGCTCGAACTGACAACTTAAATAGGTACTGATTGCACAGGTAGTTATTAATACAGCTACCATACGATCGCAACCATGATGGCCCCTTATGTCATTGACAAACTTGATCACATATATATACAATATACATACATTGTCAGAAAATATATATAATGTATGTGTACAAGCTTTAGAAAGAGATATATAGTGAGTCTTTGGCAAGTTTGTTTGGTCTGCTTTGGGCAGTTTCAAAAACAATGGCTCCTACTGCTATAACTGTCTAATTTACTCATTTTTATGATTTTATTGAATCTAAATAGTTCAAAAGATCTGTAATGATTTGATGTTTGTTACTGCAAAAAATCTTTAAGATATCTAGAATAACAAAAAATATATGTCCAAAAAACATGTCAAAATTGTCAGGAGTGCAACCCTTTTTTGTGACACTTTAAAAGATCCTTAATTTTCAACAACCTACCACAGTGCTAAATCAAATAATATGTTATCAAAATCTATTTCATCACAAACTTTGATATGTTGACATACTTTAAGATAGCAATAGATCATGCTTGATTTAAACATATTTTATTGATGAATTACATATTACATTTTTTTTTCCACAATACAATATAACATCGGATTCAGAAACAAGCGTAACGCTTATATTAATCCGTTTCCTAAAAAACACATGATGAATTGCAAATAGTCATTAAAACATACTCAATTAATTTAACATTGTTTAAATAGCAGAAAGTTAAAGGAAGAAGGAGAAAAAAAGGAAATTGTAAGTTACAATCTAGATAGAAAAACACATGATGTATCTGAGTTTTATGAATTTATAAAAAATCGTTTACTTTGTGAAATATATTTATGCACTGTCGTAAAAACAATAGTATTTGAATTGATATCAAGGTCTGGACTGCCAAATAATATTATTTTTTCCGAAGGTCGAATGTTCAGTAGCTGCAATAGCTTTCGAAAGAGACTATTTCGTTGAAGAGAATATTTCGGACATTTAAATAAATAATGATGTGTAGATTCAATCTCTCCACAGACACAATTAGGACTATCAATAATATTTTTTATATACAAATGTTCATTTAGAGAACTACTTCTCATACGAAGACGAACGTGTAATATTTGTGTCAGTCTTGGACCGTAATAATAATATTTAGGTACATTATCATGATCAACTCTAGAAGTAAGTCTAGATTTGAGAATGCTAAGGGGTGGACAGTCTTTTATTTCTGGCGGTAGAGAATTCCATAATTTTAAAGTAGATGGTAGAAAATAACTAGCATAGAATGATGTTCGGGTTCTTGGCAACGGAAACGCATTGTTATGTCTGGTGTTGTATGTGTTGTATGCTTCACATTTATTATTGCATAAAAATATGGCTTTGTAAAAAAGATGTACCTAGTCAGGAGTGCAACAAACATTTATGCAAGTTTTCCTAAATTACATTGTAGAAATTTTGTCTTTTAGTTTTCAAAGATATGGGGTATAAATAAATCTAATACATCATTGCTGCTTCAAAACCATAGTTAAAGGATACACTAAAACCAGTAGTAAGGCCAAGAATGTCACATTAAAGGCAGCACCCTCAAATGACTGCAGTGCAACATTTGATATTTTCTTGGACATATTTTCTTTTAAATGCAATTAATATCACATTTGTTTTTCTATTTCAACATAGACTGGCCCAGAGAACAGATAAAACCCATTTACCTGTTTGAGATACATAAAATATCTCTCACAGAAGCATTTGATTCATGTCAGGAGTGCAACTAGTTTTAAGTGATTTTCTAGTCTAAATTATAGCTTTTTGTATAGATGATTTAAATAAAACGAGCATTTTTGTTCATTTTAAATGGTCTCCTGCTTTAATATCTATTAGGTATTAATACTAGAGACATTCTCTGACAAGGGAATATATTTTCTATGTTCATTAGCGATTGGAAATTAATTAACTGGATAGAGTTTATGATAAATGCATTTATTTATTTTCTTATAGATAACTTATGGTTGACCATGTACATGTTGCACTCCTGACATAAATATTTATAACACAGAATTTGAAGGAATTAAACAATACCGCTGGGTGGCTGTCTACGGTTTTTTTTGGGGGGGAGGGGGGTGTTGTTGTAATGAATTAATCAAGTAGAGTCACCCTCAAACCACCCCTCCCCAGCCGACCTGAACATAAAAAAGACATGCAGTCATTTGGTAATTTGGACATCCACTGTGTCAATCATAAGATTTCATAAGCTTTTTGTTATTGGTAACTAGTTATTTTTTATCTCACAAACAAAGAAACTAGCAAAGGATGGGTGGGTGATAACTTTCCTTGACAATTTCTTTTTTTTCTGGGTGCCATTCATTAAAACATAAATTTAAATATTCTAAAAATCTGACGGTAAAAGTTTGCAAAATTTGATGCAATGATGTCTGTATGTCTATTCTTCAGTGTGACATTTTTGGTGGAAATTAATTGACAAGAATTTTTTTAATCCGATTTTTAATACCAAAATGGTCCTCAGGGCATCCCCCTTTTTTGCAGTTTCCACTGTTTTGCACGTGATTATTTCAAAACAGGATATTCAGATATGCTAGATATTTCATATTTATTCAATAACAACACTCTCAAGTGTATTACAGCCAAAATATTCCCTTTCAATCAGAAATAAATGTGCATATCTACTAGAATCTTCCGAAACTAGTATTACCATCTGGCGTCAAGAATACCCCCAAAATTGCTATATTTAGGATGTGCTATGGAGAAAATGGTACGGTGAAATTTTTTTGAAACTTTGGCAGATAATGTATTTAGACATCACTATTCCATGATGCAAATTTTAAAAATATTGAATGATGGGAAAATTTTAGGGTAACCCAGGTCTACACCCTTAAGTAAAAGTATTCGTTATTATTTTGATAATAACAACTTTATCAGGTAGATTGGACAAAAATATTGATAATTTTTCATAAAAAGTAGCTTTTAAAAAAAAACTACAACTACCAATAACCCAATATTTAGCATAAAAAGTCATTTATATCAGTTGCATTGTTTGAGAAACCATTATACAAAATAATTGAGACTAAAGATTGTTTAACTGATATAGAATTAGTAAGTGTTTTACATGTTTTTTATGCCTATTTGTGTTCAATAAAAGGTTCTTAAAAATGTATTGCTTATCTGCTCATAGTTTCTTTCTGGTTTCATTTACTTCAATGTATACAACATTGAAAATTGTCAGCAGAAAGTTTTTAGGAGTGAGTTTAATTTGGACATTTTTTTCACATGTTGGAGCCATTTTTTTGAAACAGCCCCTTTGTAGAAAGATATAATGCGAACCTTTGGCAAGTTTGTTTGGTCTGCTTTGTAGAAAGATATAATGTGAGCCTTTGGCAAGTTTTTTGGTCTGCTTTGAAGAAAGTAGCAATTATTTTTTATTTTTCAACAATATAGTATACTGTGTTTACATGCTATGTCAAAATGTCCAAAACAATTGCCAATATGTCTCAAAATAGCTGAAATAAGCGTAGTTTTTAATCATTTTCAATGATTTCCTCTGTGAATTCAGGGTGCTTATGTTGTTACTGTATACTGAATTTTCTGGCAATGGACATTGTACCTATATTGTTTATTTTCCTCCAAACATAAAAATTATTTATGAGTTGAAATGAATTTACAGTACATATGGTCATCAATTTCAAATGAGAATATATATATATATATTTCTATATTTTTATACACATCTTTTATAATAAAATTATAATATATACTGGCATATCTTTATTAATTTTAGCGTCACTTTTTGTGAATGTTTTTGATATTCTTCAGGCTTGGCACTCATATGAATCTCCTTCTGATCAAAATCAGGCATGCAAGATGAGCTCGAACCAAAGGGGTAATCAGAATGTGTAAATCGAAGAAGAACAGACAACACAATGGCCAAAAGAAAAAAGGACAAACAACGATATCCAAAACATACACATAAAATTAAAGATCGAGTAAAACGAATCCCACAAAAAACTGGGGGTGAACTTATGTGTTCCGGAAGGGTTAACAATTCTAAGTAAAAAGTAACCCCTCTAAAAATTTACCCCATCAAAATTTACGGTATTAAGCAAGTATGTGAACTTCTAATGAATTCCATTGTAAACATTGAACACTTTTGCGACGAACAGGTGTATGGACAGATGAACACACAGCACGAACACAATATCTCCCCAGAAACATATATCGATACGACAACTTGGTCACACAATTTTTGAAGAAGTTATTTCCATTTTTGCCTCAACAAGTTTGCGTGTGCAACTCCTACTGTACATTTGAAGTGAGAAGTCGTTGCAGCATTTTGGTTATGTCATTTATGAAAAAAGTTATCGCCCCTTATTGACTTATTATATTATATATGGGGAAAAAAATTGCAAATCCTGTTGCATTTTAAATGGAAAATCCTCAAAACTTAGCATGCTTGCTGATTACCATATGGAAGTATGCATGATGTACTTACAGGTTAAAAGCATTAGTTTAAGGAGTTATTAGGCTCCTGGAATATGCCATGAAAAAAAAGAGTCTGCCTTTGTAAAGGAAACTTAAAATCAGTTTGATAGATAATCGTACATTTGTCAACTTATATTGCTCATAGCTTCCCCCTAGCCCTCCTAAAAAAATTGAAAAAAGTTACACACTTATGGGGAATTTTTATATGATCGAAGGGCCCGGGCGGCTCAATGGGTTAGGTAGTTGGATTACCTAACACCTCGCAAGCCTATCACCAATACGGCGTGGGTTCGCGCTCGGCTTTGTAAATTACCAAAAGGGTGCACTCGACTCGCAGACACAAGCGATAAAGCTTACCAGTTGCTTGCCCATTGTTGGTGGTTCTCTCCGGCTTCTTCCACCACTTATGGACTTCCGGTTCCGGTATGAACACGTGTTCTGAAATTTGAGAAAGGTAAATTGTGTTTTCCACGGAAATTAACCTGGTTAAATTAGTTTTCAAGTATTCACGTGTTGAGAAAAGCTTTGATACAATGTCTATAAACTTTAAAAATCCAGAAATACAGTCCATTTAACAAAATAACGCAATCGAACAACACTACTCGTTAGACCCATCCAATTACGAGTCGGAAGATAGAATGGTTGCATTCCGTACCCTGGATCAAGACATTAAATCTTTACTATTATGACTTAATGGGCAAACAGAACGATAAAATGGTATCTTGGGTGGACAGTCCCCAAACAATATCACCAGGACAAAAGCTATAATCCATAACTATTGACGTGAAAAATGCCACTGGAGAATGACAGTACAGATTACAGGGTAACCTTTACCATGAATTTGCAATCAAAGATTTCCCTGCCCTGCTGTCAACTATGCATCATTTGTCAGGTCCCTGCCTGTCAGAGGGTCACATCCTACAACAGTTAGCCTCAGTCCAGAGGTAACTCGGAAACATGTGTTGAAGATCAAACTGCTGTTGAATCGGAGCAAACTTGCCTAACATTTACACCAAATAAAGAACACAATTCTACCTTAGACTCTACTGAGGTTAATGTACAGAAAGTGAACCCACAAGATAATACGCATGGAAAGAAAATTTCTGACAAAATATCTGATGAAGTGCAATGTGACATGAACAATAATCTAGTCAATCGGTCAGACATTGACAGGCTGGAAGATGCGTTCGTAAATGCGCTTTTCAAGCTGGAACAGGCAACCACTACCAATAAAAATGAAATCATAGGTCACATAAAGTCATTGTCCAAACTTAACGACAGCTCAACTGAAAAGATGAAAACATCCGACACCATATCATCTGTTGAAACTAAACTGCGCAACATGAAGGACGAGAACAAATCTTTGGAACAACAGCTTCACACATTTAAAGCTAATTTACTGCTTCGTGAAGACGTCTGTAACCTAAGATACAGTGGTACATTGGTAACGTATATATCACGAATTTAGCCGTACCACAGCCTGACGTCTGTAACCTACGATACAGTGGTACATTGGTAACGTAGATATCAATAATTCATCCGTACCACAACCTGACGTCAGTAACCTAAGATACAGTGGTACATTGGTAACGTAGATTTCACTAATTTAGCCGTACCACAACCTGATATCTGTAACACTTACTGTAGCGATGATAAAATGATATCCTCCAGCGTGCTGAATTATACAGGAAATTAGCAGGATGATAGCAACACTATATATTGTACTGTTGTAAATATCGATGGTCAAGAAGAGACAAGATAAAAGACAAAAATAATAAATATAAAAGGTATGTATACTTTATGTCAAGACTACCAAATTATACTAGCAATTGAGGCCGTCGTGGTCGTGATCGTATGGTAGTTGGATTTACAACTACCTGTGAAATCTGTACCGTCACCACTAAAGTTGTGACTTCGAAGCTCGTTCATGGTGAATTATATTTGATAGAACTTTATGTGATAAAGTTGGCAGTGCCTTGCGACAGGTCGGTGGTTTTCTCTAGGTACTCCGGTTTTCTCCACCAATAAAACTGACCGCCACGATAAGACTGATATATTGTTGAAAGTGGCATTAAACATCATAAACCTAATTAAATCAGTACATTTTGATTTCATTCGAGACATAATATATTACTATTTTATATTTGATTTCAACAAACAAAACTGACCGCCTCGATATAACTGGAATATTGTTGAAAGTGGCGTTGAACAAAATATTCATTTCATATATTATCATCACCATCATCATGTAGCCTGTTCTCGCCATGATATAGCCGTAAAATTGCTTATTTGGCGTAAAAAAACAATCACTCACCCAACAATTCAATCACTTATATTTATGCTGATTTCAGAAGAAGATCACACGATAAATGTATTCAGAGGTCTATTGTTAATTGGTATTGAATCCATTAGAATGATTCAGATTTTTGTATTGTGTATATCCAATTTTACGATACCAAAAGGGATAACCAAAAGTAAGAAATCGGTCCCAAAGCACAGACGATACTAGTAACAAAATAAAAACAAGACGGGAAGACGAACGATAGTCGACAATGTACTACACTTTTATTTGAGAGGTACAAAGGAGAGCACATATATATCTAATAACAGGCTTAATGCTTAAATCAATATTGGTCTGGTTATCGCTTGGCATGCTACCCCCAGCCCCCTACTCTCACTAGATGCACCACATGGGTTTCTGCTTTGAATGTATGTAGCTGACAATTGTCTATGTCATGATATATTATTCTCCTCTGGCGCATGATGTGATGAACAACGTTGAAATAACGTGCTGTACAGTATCATATCAAAATTTTTAAAAATGTTAAGAATCCAGTTACAACACAGATTATTGATAAAAAATCTAATTACATTTGAAATGTCAATTATTCCAAGGATATTTCACTTCGAAAGTAATACGGTCGCCACCATGACTTGATTGATCGTTATGGAATATCTGTGTCACAAATGACCATGGATATGTTCCACCTGTCGTAAGCATTTTCCGGGCCTTTCCTCATTCATGACTCATCCCCGAGTTTGTGACTAGATTAACACGACATGTACCACTAGTGGAGCAGGAACTGCTTACCCTTTCGGAGAACCCGGGTTCACCCCCGGTTTTAGTCGGGTTCGTGTTACTCGATCTTTAGTTTTATATGTATGTTTTGTAGATCGTTGTTTGTCCTTTTGTACTTATTCCTTTGTCCATTGTGTTGTCTGTTCTTCTTCGATTTAATGGACGGAATAAAAATGATCTCTTGAAGAGTTTTCAATTTGGCTTTTCTGCAGTTCTGAACAAATTGATCTACCAAGATCTGTTATATATTACCAGTTTACATTGACATGCATCTGATTTCTAAAGATATAACTTAAACCAAGGCTGTCAAAAAAATGTTCAAAATATCTTACAAATACCAATTCGTGATGTTCTGTATTTTTTTCATGATAACTTTTCAGTAGATATTAATCCACTCCAAAAACAAAGCATTCTAATTTTAATGCTTATGTCAAACGGATATCTTCCCAATTATCCGCACACCAGAAACAAAATGGAGTTGTAGCACTAACATTTAGAATGCACAAACTGAAAATGTACTCTCAATGTTGTCATTTTTCCAATACCCAATAATTTACATCCACATAGCAACATCGGTGCTACCAATGAGTCGAACATCTTTAATTGAAGGTCATTTGGTAGTCGTAGGTTTCTAATTTTGCAATAGACAGCAAATAGCCCTTTTGGGATTGTTCAAACTAATTTATTCTTTGCAATATCAATACTACCCGTATAATGAAATAAAACTCGTTAATATCAATAATCATCTGTATAATCTAACTCAATTCTGTCTAATTTAAGCTTTACCTCAGGTATGTATTTACGCTTCGAAAAAAAGACGACTTAAGTTTTACTTGTATTCACCTCCAGTTTCCAAATTTTACAATAGTTACTATGATGCTTATGATGCAGTACCGTCTTAACAGCATTATAGGTCCCTGGGCACAGCACTACACTGAGGTCCATATCCGCACAACCAGTCACAGGAATAAAACTAAATGTAGTTAAAATTAAACATATATTTATTGTATTGTTATTTATAACAAAATCATTAAAACATTAAAGAAAACATACCGTACACAACATACATAGATTAGCATGGGCCCCGGGGGTAAGTGCCCAACATGCCCATTCGATAAGACGGCACTGTTATGGTGTCATGGACGGATTAATCTAGGCACTTATCTAGTAAACTTCGAAATTATTATGATCTCTAATTTGCTTATTACATAAAAAC
>MJUT01061363.1:35157-48746 GCA_002080005.1 Gigantidas platifrons
GGGGCCTGAGCTATAAGGCATTTAATTTGCCTAGTCACCCTGATCATAAATATATATGGTTTAGGGTGGGTATCTCGGTCACATTTTTTTTATACAGATTCATTTTAACTGTATTAAAGTAAATTAAATTTAAATCTTTCCACAGAATAAATTGGAGTTATCTTTCTTTCCACAGAAAACAGATTTGTTTAGAAAGCATACAATCATAAAAATGAATTGCATGTGGCGGCCATGTTTGTCAATGGATCGGGACGAAATGAGCAATCTTTATAGAGGACCTTCCATAGATGCTTCCTACCAAGTTTCAATTCATTTGGATCATTAGTTTCAGAGGAGAAGATTTTAAAAAATAGGCCAATCAGAAACAAGAATTACTTGTGGCGGCCATGTTTGTTAATGGATCGGGACGAAATGAGCAATCATTATAGAGGACCTTCCATAGATGCTTCCTACCAAGTTTCAATTCATTTGGCTAAGGGTTTCAGAGCAGAAGTTTAAAATGTGAAAAGTTAACGGACGACGGACAACGAACGCCAAGTGATGGCAAAAGCTCACATTGCCTTTGGCAAGGTGAGCTAAAAAAAAGTGCAATAACAAGTGAATGTCCTAAGAATATTATATTTTTAATTACTGACATTTGACTGAAGTAGAACCAATAAGATTTATTTTATATAACTAATATACAAGATCTTGGTATCATAATACATTATAGTAGAGCGTACTATCTTATGAACAAATTTACTTGTATTTGGTATTATTTTATGTGATATGAATACATTCATTAACATTACAGCGACAATAAGCACATTTTCTGTACAAGTTACCACTGTATAAGTAGAAATATTGGCATGGGGGAAATTTTCACTGAATAGATTCACAACATAATTCTCATTAGACAAGTTTTTAATCTGTGTTCAACTGGAAGCAATAATGTTTTTGAAAAATGAACCCATGAACCAATGGATTGTAAAATATAAATTGCAAAATTAACCATGTATACAGTACCCATCTACTAATAAGAAATCAGATCGTCATGGCGATGTATGCTGTAATTGTAATGTTATTGAGAAAATTTACTATTGATTGGTAGTATTCTCAAGCTTGATTTTCTACCAACCCTATAGTTACATATGACATAATACAAATATCTAATCTTAAGACAGAGACTGTGTTTGTTAAGACTGAATGTCATCGTATTGACAAGATGATAGAAATAATAATAAGACATGGTATACAGACAAGATCTAATTATTGACCTTATTGTTTTCTTTTGATGCTTTGTCAATTTTATTATACAACACTATAACTCCAGCTTGTTAAAGACATCATGTATGTATTTTTCAAAAATTTCAAGGGACATAATTCAACATGGCTGAACATTTCTTTAAAAGTCAAATAAAAACACTGTGTACTAGGTTATATACATTTACTTGCATTCTAAAATATAGATGATTTCAGATAATAAAATTGTTCATCTTGTGATTTGACAGAAATTATATTATTTGTTCCCTAAATTTCTCATCAAATGCTTGATGTGTAAATTTGGTTTGTTTGTTTGATGGTGTTTAATGCCACTTTCAACAATATTTCTGTTTTATCGTGGCGGTCAGTTTTATTGGTGGAGGAAACTGGAGTACCCTGAGAAAACCACCGACCTGTCCCAAGTCACTGACAAACTTTATCACATAATGTTGTACACCTCGTCCTGATAGAGATTCGAACTCACAACATCAAAGGTGATAGGAACTGATTGAATAGGTAGTTGTAAATCCAACCACTATATGATCACTGCCATGGAGGCCCCTGCAAATTTGGGTTAGGTATGCTATTAATTAGACTGTTTAAAATATGACTGTGAATTAGTTTACCAGTCAGGTATGAATTTGAATTTGAATTTTGGTGTTTAATGCCACTTTCAGCAATATTTCAGTAATATCATGGCGACCAGTATTAGTGGTGGAGGAAGCCGGAGTACCCGAAGAGAACCACCGACCATGGGCAAGCAACTGGTAAACTTTATCACTTGCGGCTGCAAGTCGAGTGCACCCTTTTTTGTAATTTATAAAGCCGGGCGCGAACCCACGCCGTATTGGTGATAGGCTCGTACGAGTTGTTAGATCCAGCGACTTATCTCATTGAGCCACCCGGGCCCCGATCCTGTCAGGTATGTATTGGGACTAGAGTTAATTAGACTGTTTAAAATATGACTGTGAATTAGTTTACCTGTCAGGTATGTATTGTGACTAGAGTTGATGAAGTAGTGTGCCAAGGGTTGTACCATCTCATGACTCAGATCTAACAATTCTGGTGTTACCACATTGTTCTCTTCCCCCATCAAAAACTTCAGAAACCCCTCCTGTGACATGTGACCTGTTTATAATATATAGTAAAATATCTATCTGTATAAACATTGTCAAAGCAACTAAATATAAACATGTAACATCATGAATGTTTGTATTGTTAATGATGCCTCATGTGGGCCCTATGATTAGGCAATAAAATGTATTCTGTAACAATGGTTATTAATGAATATACACAAATTTTACCCAGGATTTTTTTTTTGGAAAAAACAACATAACAATGGAATAATCTTGATCCAGCCACAGTTGATATATTTACTGACCTCTAGAATTATACTGTATAGGAGAGTTTTCAGAAGGCCAATATTAAATAATTGTTTGTTTGCTGTTTACAGACTCACAATTTTTTTTACTGGGGAGGGTAGGACAGATAATAATTTTTTTTTATTTACCCATGAAAACTTATTTCTAAAATAACAAAAAACAAGTCAAAATAATGATAAACTTTAATTCTTATTATAACTTCAGTATCATTAATTTGAGTATGAATGGTTTTTGAACATTATGCAGCAAACAAACAATATATTATGCTTGGCCTAAAATATCATACATTGAGTAGGGGCTGTTTCAAAGACTCATTTTGAAGTACCAGGGCTTGGGATAATAATACTTTTGAGTGCAAGCTTTTGTGCAAGTTCTATGATGGTAAGGCCAGTTATGTCCATCAATGAAGACCTGATAGTGATTGTAGGATGAAGAACAACAATAACAACACTGTCCCTTTACTTTTGATTCTAATAGGAGTTTCAGATGGACCCTTTCAATGAGAACTTATCTCATTAATTGTCAGGTGATGAAGGACATGATTACAATGTATTGAAGTCATATGGAGTACCTATTATAACAGTTATCATAAATAAACAATTGTGAAGATATTTGTCAAGCTTTTGTATGTGGCTGACAGTTTACCTAAAATTATTACCATCACAGCTGATTAAATCCATAATTGATAGAGGCTGAAGATAAGAGTTAGGTACTGACTGGACATTAAATTTTAATGAGACATTTATAACTCCCTCTGGTATAAACTACTGTAGTCATCAGTCATTATCAACCAATCAATACAGTATCTATCTCATCCTATATTATACAATGTAGTCAGTTCTAGGTTAAATTCTAGTTGTCTCTGCCTTTGTAAACAAATATCCTGTTTATTTTACATGAAAATGACATTATATGATTGACCAATTAATTTTACATCAACCATAATTTATTGGTCTCCTAATTTTGTTGATTACACATTTTATCATTACATGTAGGAGTTTGTACTTGTTGGTGTTAAATGAGTTTGTTGTGATTCTGAGAAGAGAGATGATAATTCACAACATGAGTCTATTTTGTTCCTATGTATATCTTTTATTCTCAATAAACCATCATTCTCTCCTGGTTTATCCTGGACGTGATCAAGAGATCAATAATTATTAATGATAATTTAAAATCACTATATTGAATCGTTCTGTAATCACAACACTGCTATTGTAAGATTATTATTGTTTATTTTACAATGGACCATTGTCTCTGAAGTTAAATTAAAATGGATCTACTTCAAATTAGTCAGTGGGAATTGAGCTCATATATAATAAATCCTGTCTAACCAAACTCTTAATACAATAAAACAAGAATCCTGAGTAAATTGAACATTAAGTTTAGTTCCTTTAGACAAAAACAATAAGAGTAGAAAATTTGTGACATGTGTATGGAGTCATTACTCTACAGAGAGTCATCTCCATAAAGAGGTCAAAGTTCATTCTATAAAGGGCGACTACATCAATATATATTATATATACATCTATAATTAGAAACAACTAGGAGTGTAATCAAAAATACTAATAATTATAAATAATACACATTAAAATTTCTCATCTATCTAAACTTTAAAAAAAAAATATGATTTTATTAGTAAACAAAATCAAAATAAGAAATCTGTCCATGCTGTAGTGTTCCATCAAATATATCTATAAATAATAAACAGCAAATATATCTATAAATAATAAACATCAATCATTTTGGTCTTCAACTTAAATAGTAAAAAAAAATTAATTGACATTGATAGTTATTAAATAAAATGTATGTACATGTTACAATACACCTATTACAACAAGATTCTTCTGTTAGTTATTAAACTTAATATGTGAGCATAAGCGAGCTCTTTATGGTATAAAATGTGTACTTAGGATTTTTTGACAAATATGGCTTCACATACTGATGGATATATTTTTATTCTGCACTTTGTAAACACATTCCGTGTAACACACTTACACACTCAACTAATGAAGATATTCTTAACATAAAGCGAAAAGGTGATCCTAAATCTCGTACCCTCTCTCGTACGTCCGATACCACTGAAACCCGGAACCCGTTTGTAATAAAAGTCATTTTGTTAGCTTTTTCTACTTATATTGATTTTTTTAAATTTATGAAATCTCTTCTGACATACTGACAAGAATTTTTTCATCTGTGCGGAAGCTAACTTTTGAGATTTCGTAAGGAACGAGAGTTTGATTGAATGAGACTAGATTCAGTCCTAAAAAAAGTCGTCCCCAATATATCTCGGCCCAAAAAATCTCTACACTTTTTTGATGCACTGGATGAGCGTGAAATTGTCAGATAATTTTCAGATTCACGAGCATTCATGGCCGTGCCTGTTTCATATTATTACTTGTTTTCATTCAATCACTGTGAAATCATTATCTTCCATGGATTATCAATAAGAAACAATCATTAACCAAAGTAGGAAAGGGTTATAGCACAGTAGTCTCCCTTAGACATCCCCCATCTTTTATTTCCCTTATCTTAACTGGTAAAGGGAGATAATCACTGTTTCAAACAGTAATTAAAAAAAAAACACCAATAGGTAGATTTTATTTGGAAATTTCATAAAATATCCAAAAAAAATCAACAAGAATAATAATAAAATAACAACTAATAAAATTAACATATTAAAATCCTTTACAGAAAAAAGAAAACAAGACCTTTCTTCACAGTCAAATAGGTAACCAGTAATCTTAAGGAGGACTGTAGACAACTATCAATTTTCTGAATATTTCAATATTTTATTTTAATACATAGCATGGGCCTCTCAGCCTATGCCACAACTTCTACTTGTTTCAAGAATAGTTCTCACTGTCCCTCAGATTGGATCCCTCAAATACCCTTTCCCCCCTCTATTATACTGACTGGTAAAAATTAATTTGGATTTTAGGTAAAGAAAACTTGAAAGGTAAATAGCACTTTTAATAAGAATAACTAAACCTTGCTTTCAAGCAGAACTATGTTAGGGCATAATAAATTGTGGTGAAATATTGTCAGGAACCATTCCAAATTAATCTATATAATTGGTACTGAGGTAGAATCTTGTATGGTCTACCTGTGAAATGCTAATTACAGGTTAACATCTTAAAAAAACTGTAATACCAATTCAGTTCAAACAGCTGTTATATGACAATTTTCAGGTACAGCATATAGGTGAAGGTTAATATCATTAAATGCATAATTACTGTTGAATAATTTACCAGAACAAAATTTGTGCAGCACAAGCTTACCTGTGCAACTGATATTTATTCTGTATAAGATAATATTCAAAAATATTTCTGCAAGTAACTTTTTATTTATTAACAAAGTGAATTTTCAAATCATTCCAAACAAGTTGTAACACTCTGTAGGAAATATTATGATGGTAGAAATTAAATATGGGTTGTCGGTGTATTGTAACTCTATCTAGTCTAAAGTACATGCCACATTTAACATGCCTCCTTACCTTCCTCAGCTAAATATAGAATTGTATGTGTTCACACAATGATGTGAAATATGATAATCAGTTAAATATAGAATTGTATGTGTTCACACAATGATGTGAAATATGATAATCAGCTAAATATAGAATTGTATGTGTTCACAATGATGTGAAATATGATAATCAGCTAAATATAGAATTGTATGTGTTCACACAATGATGTGAAAATGAGAATCACTAAAAACAGAATTGTATGTTCACAAAATTATAATGACTAAATATAGAATTATGTGTTCACACAATGATGTAAACAATGACAATCAGCTAAATATAGAATTATACTTATTCACAAAATCATATCAAAAATGGTAATCATTAAATATAGAATTATGTGTTCACAAAATAAGGTGAACAATAACAGTTCACTGAATATAGAATTGTTTGTGTTCATACAATGATTTGAAAACTGACAGTAAGTTAAATATAGAATTGTATCATAAGTATAGAAAATGACATGAAAAATGGTACCGGTAATCAGCTCAACATAGAATTATACTTATTCACACACTGATATAAAAAATAATTATCAATCAAATATAGAATTTTCCCACAATGACTGAAAAATGATAATCAATGAAGAACAGATGACGGATGAAATAAATGGTTTTAAGAATAGAACATGATACAACAACTTGTTAGCAAGTGACCACACAATAAAAAATAAGAGTCAAGAGAACAGGTAGTTGTTAACAAGAGATGTAAACCTATCATTTACTTGCCAATTTTACTGTCATAGCCATGTTAGAAAGTGGATGAGGTCAACAGACACAATCTTGGAAGGGGGCCACCCAAGGATTTTTTTTATTCAAATTTTGTTTCATTCCATCCAGTAGTTCTGAAGAAGACAGTCAACGATTTCAATTTTTAACCAATATGAAGCCTTGTTGGCCATCTTTGAATGCAGGGCAAGATAATCTGACACAATTTTGGAAGAGAATGATTTAAGGAGTATTACAACAAAGACATGGCAAAAGTTTGCTTTAGCATTTGGCTTTTGTGAGCTAAAAAAATGTACATGGGATCAGAGATGCACAATTTTATTTTACTATTGATCTTGTGTTGGTGGTCCTCACAATGAGCACCAGACCTCAGGCCTAAGACCAGCAAAACTCTGTTTCGACCAGTAAATTTTTCAGTTTTTATTTAGAACTATATAAAAATTAATTCAAGAATTTGATTCGAACCAGTAAATTCACATTTTCATTTCGAGGACTATGTCAGTAAACTGTCCTGTTTGGAAAGGAAATTGCTTACTCAAACTTGACCTGTATGTTATCCATTTTAAGCTAGTCTTAAAATTCTAAATTGATACTAAGAAACCAACAAAAAGATAATTTTACAAATAATTAAGGTGCATAAGTCTGGAATTATAAAATTCAGATACCTAAAAATCAAACTCGACCTGTATTTATCCATCTAAACTATAATATTGTAGTCAAATCAGAAATGTCAACCTTAAGATAATGTAATAAAACCAATAAAAACATCATTTTACACATAATTAAGAGGCATAACATTAGAATGATAATAGTCAGATACCTCAATACCAAGCTTGAGCTGTATGTTATCCATCTACATGTAATAATAAAAATTTAGCTGCATAGGATATGAGAAAATTAAAATTATGTCCTAAAATCAAGAAAAACACTCTTTTGCACATAAGCAAGGGACATAACTCTGGAACTCCATTCTTCAGAGACCTAAAAATCAAGTTTTATCTGTATTTCATCAATCTAAATGCAAATTATAAATATTAAGTCAAATCAGATATCAGAAACTTCAGATATTGCCTGGAAAAGCAAAAGTTGGATTATCAAGCACGGCATCCATCTTGGAAAACTGACAAGGTCAACAGACACAATTTTGGAAGGGGTACACTCAAGTACTATTTGGACCAAAATTATGTTCATTACATTCTATGGTTCTTACAAGATTTTCAAAGATTTCCAATTTTTCAATCAATCAGAAGTCAGTCATGCTGGCCATCTTGGATGTTGGGCAAGGTCACTGGATATAATTTTAGAAGAGTTTCCATGAATTGTTTTTTTAAGCAATAATGGAAGGCAAATGCAAACTGTTAATACCACACAAATCAGATATACAAACTTTGTATAAAAATGTGATCAAAATGAACATCTAAAGATACCATTGAATGTCAAACATAACGTCAATATTCAAAGACGGTATTAGCTTTCACTAAAAACATAATGAATTTGTAGATTGGAAGTCTCTTCCTGTAATTTGACGTAAATTGTAATATTACATCCTTACTTTGTCACATATGGTTCCAGTCAGCTTAATTATTATGATGGGAAAATTAATTTTCTGAGATTTATTTCAAATTCAATTTGTTGTGGACACTGTAGGTTAATGTGTATACAGTGATATGTTACTCTACATTTGCTGGCAGACACAATATGATTTAGATTTTGATATTTTCAAGTGGCATAAATCTAAAATGGGTCCAGGTATCATCATTAAAATAAACACTGACCTGCATTTTGTTATAGAAAGCAATATTACCACATAAGAATTATGTACTTAACAACTCAAGATACTGTTCAGAAAGGAAATATTTTCATATTTTAACATTTTCAAGGGACATAACTCTAGAAAGGTAAAAAGTGTCAATGTCAGAATCGTCATCTTAAGATATTATCCAGAATCCATGACTTTATGTTATCCCAAAACATGTTCAAGGAGCATAGGTTTATGGTGTTTAATGCCACTTTCAACAATATCACACTTGTATCATGGCAGTCAGTTTTATTGGTGGAGGACACCAGAGTACCCCAAGGAACATAAACCAGATGGTCCCAGGAGCCTGTAATCGCTCACCTGGATCAAAGCTGCTTTCAATAACAATGCAACTGCACTGTTGTGGCCATCTTGGTGGGAGAGCGTGACTGCCAGACACAAATTTGGAAAAGTATGATCGAATGACTATTCCATCAAAGTTTGGTTCTAATTGAGCTACTGGTTCCAGACAAGATGGTTTCAATGTGAATTTCCCATAGGGTCCTATGTCAAACTAAGTTCAGCTGTGCAGCCATCTTGGTCAGAGGGCGGGACCACCAGACACAATTTTGGAAGAGGACCATCCAATGAATATTTTATCAAAGTTTGGTTCCAATTGAGCAACTGGTTCCAGACAATAAGATTTTTATGATTGATTGATTTGATTTGATTTTTGGTGTTTAATGTCACTTTCAACAATATTTCAGCTATATCATGGCGACCAGTTTTAGTGGTGGAGGAAGCCGGAGTACCCGCAGAGAACCACCGACCATGGGCAAGCAACTGGTAAATTTTATCACTTGCGGTTGCGAGTTGAGTGCACCCATTTTTGTAATTTACAAATCCGGGCACGAACCCATGCCGTATTGGTGATAGGCTTGTATGAGTTGTTAGATCCAGCGACCTAACTCATCGAGCCATCCAGGCCCCTGAATTTCCCATAGGGTCCTATGTTAATCTAAGTTCGGCTGTGGGCGCCATCTTGGTCGATAGATCTCGACATACTGAACATTGTTTGCAGTTTAAACTTAACATCTATCTCTTATAGTTTTTGAAATATAAGATGAAAAGTATTAAAATTTTTAAAAATTTGATGAAAAAAGGGCAATAACTCCAAAATGGATTTACTTCAAAATTGCAGGGTAGGTAGATCTTGACATGCTGAAGATGTTTGCAGTTTAAATCTAACATCTATCTCTTATAGTTTTTTTAAATAAAGGACGAAAAGTATTAAAATTTTGAAAATTTTATGAAAAAAGGGCAATAACTCCAAAATTGGGTAATGGGATTTACTTCAAAATTGCAGGGTAGGTAGATCTTGACATGCTGCACATTTTTGTAGTTTAAACTTAACATCTATCTCTTATAGTTTTAGAAATATAGGATGAAAATTATTACAATTTTAATAATTTGACGAAAAAAGGGCAATAACTCCAAGATGGGTTATCAGATTTACTTCAAAATTGCAGGGTAGGTAGATCTTGACATGCTGAACATATTTGCAGTTTAAACTTAACATCTATCTCTTATTATTTATGAAATAAAGGACGAAAAGCATTAACATTTTGAAAATTTGATGAAAAAAGGGCAACAACTCCAAGATGGGTATTCAGATTTACTTCAAAATTGCAGGGTAGATAGATATTGACATACTGAACATTTTTGTAGTTTAAACTTAACATCTATCTCTTATAGTTTTTTAAATAAAGGACGAAAAGTATTACAATTTGAAAATTTGATCAAAAAAGGGCAATAACTCCAAAATGGGTTATGGGATTTACTTCAAAATTGCAAAGGTAGGTAGATCATGACATGCTGCACATGTTTGCAGTTTAAATTAACATCTATCTTTTATAGTTTATGAAATAAAGGACGAAAAGTATTAAAATTTTGAAAATTTGATGAAAAAAGGGCAATAACTCCAAGATGGGTAATTAGATTTACTTCAAAATTGCAGGGTATGTAGATCTTGACATGCTGAACATATTTGCAGTTTAAACTTAACATCTATCTCTTATAGTTGATGATATAAAGGACAAAAAGCATTAAAATTTTGAAAATTTGATGAAAAAAAGGCAATAACTCCAAGATGGGTAATTAGATTTACTTCAAAATTGCAGGGTATGTAGATCTTGACATACTGAACATTTTTGTAGTTTAAACTTAACATCTATCTCTAATAGTTTTTGAAATAAAGGAAGAAAAGTATTAACATTTTGAAAATTTGATGAAAAAAGGGCAATAACTCCAAAATGGGTTATGGGATTTACTTCAAAATTGCAGGGTAGGTAGATCTTGACATGCTGCACATGTTTGCAGTTTAAACTTAACATCTATCTCTTATAGTTTTTGAAATATAAGACGAAAAGTATTAAAATTTTAAAAAATTGATGAAAAAAGGGCAATAACTCCAAGATGGGTAATCAAATTTACTTCAAAATTGCAGGGTAGGTAGATCTTGACATGCTGAACATGTATGCAGTTCGAATTTAACATCTATCTCTTATAGTTTTTGAAATAAAGGACAAAAAGTACAAAATATGCCTAATTTGCATAATCGATATAAATCGGCTGAAAGAAAAATGTCACAGAAAAACCCGTAATATATGTTAAACTACTCATTGCCATGTAGCTGCAGTTAAAATTTGAGCTCATTTTGTCTTATAGTAAAGCAGCAATAGACAATTGAAATTTCATCCCCCCTTTTTTCTATTTTTAGCGTGGCAGCCATCTTGGTTTGAAGTCGGGAACACCGGACACAATTTTGGAAGGGGGCCATCCAAGGACCATTCCACCAAAGTTTGGTTGCAATTGGCCCAGTAGTAGTTTGATTTGTTAAAATAAGATTACGAGCCTACATACCTAAATAGGGATCTCAACATCTTATGATTAAAGAGAAGATAATTGACAAAGATTGTTACCTTCATATTTTGTTTATTTCTCCACTCAAAGTAAAATTGAATTAAATTTCTACATATTAATCCAAAACAACATGAAGTAAAAGAGTTACCTTAGTAACAATTGTCAGCTACTGTTGAAAGTTTAAGCAGAAATATTCAGTTTCTACAGGGGTTAGGTTACAAATTACCAATTGATACTTGAAAGCAAAATATTAATTGCCTTCAACAGTTTTTATTTAAATAAGTCATCAATTTGAGAATCTGCTATTTGTGTAAAAAGATATTTGCCTGTAGTTATAAAAAATGATAAGTATACATCCAGTATAACAAGGGCTCTCATTGTACCTATGAGTTTTATCTTCTCTATGAAAAGGGCTTTAACTCCGTCTGTTATATTTAGTGAAGTCACGTGTCTTGAACTACATATAAACAATTCCAACTGACAATAATGAAACTTTATAGATTGGAACCAAAGGATATTATAATTCGATAGGAATTCAATTTCATAGGAAAGGTAATGAACTATTGCCGGAAAGGAAAGGACATTTATTCCAAGGGATTTAACTGTGAACATTCAGGCTATTTGTAGACTTTACAAATTTTATTTTGCAATTGTATATTATCTAAAGCAATTTTTGTTATTTTAAAAGTAAAGAAGCATAATTGATTGTTGGTTGTTTCTTTCTGTGACTAGAATATTCTAGGAAAAACATTATGTAACACTAAAGCTTGGTAAACTGGTCATGAAAATAGGTATTTTAAACAGTTGTGTCATTGTCCTTTAGGTATAAAAATCATGAGAAAAAATCTGTGGTGACTACAGTGGATTGGACATTTAATAAATATGTGATTGCTGAAAGGGACATGTGTTAAATAAAATGTAATAAATCTGTGATTACTAAAATGTTTTAATTCTTTATTACAATTTAAGAAATTTGTGATTGCAATGTAATAAATCTGTATTACTGAATGAAAATGTGATATTAACAATGAAATAAATTTGTGATTAATGAAATATACATGTACATTTAAAATGTAATAAATTGTGATTGCTGAAACTGACATGTGAATTACAATGTAATAAATCTGTGCTTTCTGAAATGGAAATTTGTTAATAAAAATGTAATAAATTTGCAATTAGTGAAATGGACATGTTCTTACAATGTCATATATTTATTATTAAAATGTAATAAATCTGTGATGTAATGAGACACAATTAACATAGATAGCTATTACAAACACATCACGATTGTAACTAACATTCTGTTACAAGTTCTATCTCACCTTTATCTGCCATTCCCACTTTAGTCTCATAAATATTAATATATTCTTGTGCCATGGTGATAGTACAGTGAGGGTACAGGATTTCATTCAGTCTTGGATCTCTCTGTTCTTTGTTCAGAAAATTCCAAAACTGATCCACCGTTAAATATGGTTTCTTTTTTGCACCACTGAAATAGATTTATCAAAAAACATTGAAATCCAAATTGACTGACCCTTTAATTGGAGGAAAGGGCGTCCTACTACATAATTGATTGACCCTTTAATTGGAGGAAAGGGCGTCCTACTACATAATTGATTGACCCTTTAATTGGAGGAAAGGGCGTCCTACTACATAATTGGTATAAGAGCTCAATTAAACTCTTCTAATTGAAATTCATGTTATTGGTCTTCAAAAATTAAGAGATTTGTGTGAAAACCAAGACGTGATAGTCAATTAACATATATCAATAGAAAATAGTCAACGTAAAAGTTGAACTATTGAGTGAAGTTTAAACATAATGAACCCCTTGTTTTCTGTAGGTTGAGTGAAGTTTAAACATAGTGAATCCCTTGTTTTCTGAAAGTTGAGTGAAGTTTAAACATAGTGAATCCCTTGTTTTCTGAAGGTTGAGTGAAGTTTAAGCATAGTGAACCCCTTGTTTTCTGAAGGTTGAGTGAAGTTTAAGCATAGTGAACCCTTTGTTTTCTGAAGGTTGAGTGAAGTTCAAACATAGTGAACCTCTTGTTTTCTGAAGG
>MJUT01061363.1:86991-113180 GCA_002080005.1 Gigantidas platifrons
AGCTATATAATGGTGAGAACCAGTTACTTAAGTGAGTTTTAGCTATATAATGGTGAGAACCAGTTACTTAGGTGATTTTTAGCTATATAATGGTGAGAACCAGTTACTAAGTGATTTTTAGCTATATAATAGTGAGACTCAGTTACTTAAGTGAGTTTTAGCTATATAACAGTGAGAACCAGTTACTTAGTGAGTTTTAGCTATATAATGGTGAGAACCAGTTACTTAGTGAGTTTTAGCTATATAATGGTGAGAACCGGTTACTAAGTGAGTTTTAGCTATATAATAGTGAGAACCAGTTACTTAAGCGATTTTTAGCTATATAACAGTGAGAACCAGTTACTTAAGTGAGTTTTAGCTATATAATGGTGAGAACCAGTTACTAAGTGAGTTTTAGCTATATAATGGTGAGAACCAGTTACTTAAGTGAGTTTTAGCTATATAATAGTGAGAACCAGTTACTCTTATAATGGACATTTGGTGAGAACCAGTTACTTAAGTGAGTTTTAGCTATATAATGGTGAGAACCAGTTACTAAGTGAGTTTTAGCTATATAATAGTGAGAACCAGTTACTAAGTGAGTTTTAGCTATATAATGGTGAGAACCAGTGGTCGATTTCACAGAAAGTCGTAAGTCTAAGATCAGTCGTAAGTGTAAATTTCAACCAATCAAAAGCTTGGAAATCACACTTACGATTAATCTTAGACTTACGACTTTTTGTGAAATCGACCCCAGTTACTTAAGTGAGTTTTAGCTATATAATAGTGAGACTCAGTTACTTAAGTGAGTTTTAGCTATATAATGCTGAGAACCAGTTACTTAAGTGAGTTTTAGCTATATAATGGTGAGAACCAGTTACTCTTATAATGGTGAGAACCACTTACTTAAGTGAGTTTTAGCTATATAATGGTGAGAACCAGTTACTAAGTGAGTTTTAGCTATATAATAGTGAGACTCAGTTACTTAAGTGAGTTTTAGCTATATAACAGTGAGAACCAGTTACTAAGTGAGGTTTAGCTATATATTGGTGGGAACCAGTTACTTAAGTGAGTTTTAGCTATATAATGGTGAGAACCAGTTACTTAAGTGAGTTTTAGTAATATAATGGTGAGAACCAGTTATTAAGTGAGTTTTAGCTATATAATAGTGAGACTCAATTACTTAAGTGAGTTTTAGCTATATAATGGCGAGAACCAGTTACTTAAGTGAGTTTTAGCTATATAATGGTGAGAACCAGTTACTCTTATAATGGTGAGAACCAGTTACTTAAGTGAGTTTTAGCTATATAATGATGAGAACCAGTTACTTAAGTGAGTTTTAGCTATATAATGGTGAGAACCAGTTACTTAAGTGAGTTTTAGCTATATAATGGTGAGAACCAGTTACTTAAGTGAGTTTTAGCTATATAATGGTGAGAACCAGTTACTTAAGTGAGTTTTAGATAAATAATGGTGAGAACCAGTTACTAAGTGAGTTTTAGCTATATAATGGTGAGAACCAGTTACTTAAGTGAGTTTTAGCTATATAATAGTGAGACTCAGTTACTTAAGTGAGTTTTAGCTATATAATGGTGAGAACCAGTTACTCTTATAATGGCCATTTGGTGAGAACCAGTTACTTAAGTGAGTTTTAGCTATATAATGGTGAGAAGTTACTAAGTGAGTTTTAGCTATATAATGGTGAAAACCAGTTACTAAGTGAGTTTTAGCTATATAATGGTTTGAACCAGTTACTTAAGTGAGTTTTAGCTATATAATGGTGAGAACCAGTTACTTAAGTGTTTTAGTTATATAATGGTGAGAACCAGTTACTAAGTGAGTTTTAGCTAAATAATGGTGAGAACTAGTTATTCTTTGACGAGATGGTGATGGTGTCTGTTTTGTACTAGCTAGAGACCAACACTTAGTTGAATTTGTATAGTACTAGCTCACTGAAACTACAGCACACAGGTAGACATATGCAGCTCAACTTTGACACATTATCTGTACCAGTTTTTGCTCTTACTCCTCACACTGAAGGTTCAACGGTACATGAGATTTTATAATCTTTGGTTTGACATGACTGGACATCAAACCATGATCTACCTAACTCAAAGCGAGCAGTCAGTTCTGTACTGTGGTAGCCATTTCAATAATTACAATCTTGGTACACAACCAAATGTACAGTATTGTTTCATTATGCAGTGGTGATATATAGTTAATACAACCTTATATGGAAACATTTTGCTGGTCTGTGACAGAGTACTCCATATCCAGGGAAAACTAAAGGGCAGCCAAAATCAGCTAAGGTCACTCTTGCTTGAGGGGGGAGGGAGTTTTAATGATAATTACATTAGTAGGGTACCGTAAATATATCTAATAAACCATGTCATTGTCAAAACACTGACAGACTACTACGCACGTGATACCCTTGGGGACTAATTGTCCACCAGAAGAGGTATCTACCCAGTGATAGCATAAAAACATTCAAGAAACATAAGAATCATGTGCTACATAAATGTATGTAAAGATTCAAACGCTCGGAAAAATGACTATTTTATTCTTATTTCATTCTAGTGAAAAGTTTAAATACCAGACAAGATTATTAAATAAGTTTTTGATTCAGTTGTTTGATAGATATAAATGTATTATAATATTTAAAATAGCTTGCTCTATTAGTCTTAAACTAAACTAAATTTTTTTAACAAACATTAACAATAGTGTTTAATTTCCTAGAGCCTTGATATTCTTGTCTATTGTTTATCTGTACATTCCTTTAAATAATTCTTTTTTGGTAATAACTTTTTTAATATTGTATTAATCTAGATAAATGTAGATAAACATGTTTACATTAGATACAAGTATATAAATGGGTCTTAAAATACAAAATAAAAATAATTTTACTGAACTAGAGAAGTTGTTATAAGCAATAAATTGTCTTACTTTTAGCAGGTTTTATACAGGCAACCACATCGGTAGTGTAATGGCTACCAGGCTCATCTCGTTGATCGTGGGTTCGAGCGCTGGCTCGGTCAAACCAAAGACTATCAAATTTGTATTTGCTGCTTCTCCGCTAAGCACAGAACATTAAGA
The DNA here is from genome assembly GCA_002080005.1 of Gigantidas platifrons. Taxonomy (NCBI): domain Eukaryota; kingdom Metazoa; phylum Mollusca; class Bivalvia; order Mytilida; family Modiolidae; genus Gigantidas; species Gigantidas platifrons. The sequence continues at coordinate 90,064 of MJUT01061363.1, forward strand.
AATTAGAATAAAGACGGGTTGACTCAGAATCAGGATAATGTGAGGTGACACGCCTACTCTCAGATTGTTGTTTCTGTGAACTAGCACTATAAAAATCAAACTATCGGTAAGCATCATTATCATCTCATCAATGTAACTTGTATTCACAATGATATTATACATCCATAAATTCAGACATCTCCCCCCCCCCAAAAAAAGGCAGCTATGTTTTTAACAATCATTTAGGTTCTCAAACTCTTACTTCTCAGGAGCTTCCTACGGCCTCCACTGGGCACACTTAGGCCTGTCAAATGTGTCCCGTCCCCTCTAACTTAAAATCCTACATGCAATGATACATTCGTGCATGAAATAAACACATTGTAACATATGATGATCTACTGGGGCATAAAGCAATATTTTTGATTTTCCTTTTTTTAACATCATCATGATCACTGGTCAATCATGAGGATGGGAATGGGTATCATATGAACGATTCAAAGGTAAAATATTTGCTCAAAACGGTAATGATAAAATTTTTCTTCCAATTCAATGGCAACAGTAGCCCGAAAAACCAGGTTTGACAATTCATGATAATAATTTCAGGTAAATATCATGCAAAAATACAATGTATGTGGGCGACTATTCAAAATTACAAGGCGACTTTAACTTCACTTTTGACCAACAAGAACCTATTTCTTCCGTTTTTAACAATGTTTACATTTCGGCCCCGAAACTATATCACCACGTGCTAGGAGAGAAATTTGCATACTTGTGATACGCTTATGTAAAGTTTGTGAGTGCATCGGCACCGTGTACTCATGAACTCATGAAAAGAACTGTTTAATCCTTATAATTCTTCAATGCAATACTGAACATAACAAATATATTCTTGCATATTCCTGGTCTAAAAATCACACAAATTAAAATTCCGCGAAATGTTGTTGACGACATTGGCACATTAACAACATGACGTCATATGAAGACTTCCAGCTTTAAATGTAAAGATCACACGTCATTAGGCTTGGTGTACGCTTCAATTTTGATAAAATGTAACTAAAAGATGTTTGCAAGGTAGGCATTTTAATTATTTTTGTGTATTGTTGTAAAAATGGCTTTCAATCTGACACTATCGATATACATTATAAAGTACACTACTTTCTTGTATTGCGTCACTGAAACAATCTGATTGGTCAATTCATCCATGTAAGACAAGGTCACGCGCAACTGTCTTTATGGCTTGTCTTACATAGTAAGCACATCAAAACGGAAGAAAGAGTAGTCAACTTTCACAAGGTGACTTCTTTGCCCAAATCACCCTGTACCATGAGCTCTGTACATGATGCTAATGGTTGTGGATAAAGGATGTTTGATGCTTGACTGTAAAGGGTATTCACACCCTCATTCATTATATGAAGTATTTTGAAGATGCCATCATACATGTATGTAGATCTTTTAATGTTAATGCATTCTACATGTATCTATTAGATCTGATTTAGTGGACAAGTACAACAATTCATTACAATCTGTATACATTTGTATTTAATTCTTTATCATCATGACAATAAATAGTTTATAAAAGGAATATATAGGTTACTTTCCTGCAATGACAACAAATCATACCACATTTTTTACTCTTCAAAATATAAAATATTTACACTTATCAATGATTTGTACACATGATAATATCTACTATCAAGTAACTATCGTGGTATGAACAGTCCTTGCCTTCAAATTGTTGACCTACTAGCTCTTTCACTTTGGGCTAGCAAATCTGTACGTTTACTAGCCTGAACTCAAATTTACTAGACCAAAAGAAAAAACAGAAATCATTAAAGCTAAGTGCTAAGTGGACAAGCAGCAATTACCAATATCATAGTCTTTTATTTGACTTGACCCGGGTTTGAACCCACAATCTACCACACTTAAGGTGAACATGCTATCTATTACACAGCTGATGTGCTTTAAATCATGGAAGACTGTGAAATAAAGAATAGAAACGTTTTAAGTTGTAAAATTGTAGCATTTTAATTTACATGTAGCACAATTAAGTTTTTGTATAGAATCTTTTGTTTCCATAAAGAGGTACCCTCAAGGGATAAATGTTTAAATTGGACAGTACATCTCAATTTTAAGCATTATATTATTTTGGGCAAACATTTACCCTTAAAATGACTTCCCCCCTCCTTTTTAAAGGCCAACACAGTGAAAGTTGCAATATTTCAAGTGTAAATGAAAACTTAAATTTACTCTATTATGTTTCTTTGAGGTACTTTGTTTTGATTATATCATGTAAACCTTTTAAAAACAACATTTCAATGATGTAAATTTATCTCTTAAATATCATATAATCTGGTTTTTAAATTTTTATGGCAAAGTACAGTGCTTATGGGGATGGAAGTATTAAACTTAAGCCCCTAGGCTAATTATCAAATCAGTTAAACAAATACTGATTTGTAAATATTACTACTACATTCTGTACAAACTGTAAATAATCATTAGAAGAAATCACTGCCTGGACTAACAACATATTTAATCACATGGGACATTTTGTCTGGGAAAATCAAATGAAACAGATCTTGTCACTAATTACAACTTTGAACAAATTTTAGATGTATGTAAATGTACAGGTACAATATGTATCCTAGTAACAAATGTATTGTATACACTGTATATATCAATACCTTTATGTCCCAAAGGGGGGTCTGTCACAGTGGGTAGCAAGGCAAATAATTTAATTTTCCCAGTATACCAGAACAGAGGTTGTATTGAGCTAATTAAGTATGATTCCAGAGCAGGATAATCATGAATTTTAAGGCCCATCATTTTATTGATCCATCTGTGATTGGTCTGGTCTATGGGTGTTTATATTCACTATCGGGGGCCGTCGTGGCTGTGATCGTATGATAGTTGGATTTACAACTACCTATGCAATCAGTGCCTATCACTACTGATGTTGTGAGTTCGAATCTTGATCAGGGCGAGGTGCACAACATTATGTGATGAAGTTTGTCAGTGACTTGCGACAGGACTGTGGTTTTCTCAGGGTACTCCAGTTTCCTCCACCAATAAAACTGACCGCCATGATAAAACAGAAATATTATTGAAAGTGGCAGGAAGCTTGGTAGTCACAATAAAGCTGAACAATACTGATAGTGAATATAAACACCCCTAGACCAGAGGTTTTACAGGTCAGTTTATTATAACTACCCTGATCTTCCTCCCCCAGGAAGCTTGGTAGTCACAATAAAGTTGAACAATACTGATAGTGAATATAAACACCCCTAGACCAGAGGTTTTACATGTCAGTTTATGATAACTACCCTGATCTTCCTCCCCCATGAAGCTTGGTAGTCACAATAAAGCTGAACAATACTGATAGTGAATATAAACACCCCTAGACCAGAGGTTTTACAGGTCAGTTTATTATAACTACCCTGATCTTCCTCCCCCAGGAAGCTTGGTAGTCACAATAAAGTTGAAAATGCAGATCGAGATTCGAACTCTCAACATCAGTGGTGTTAGGCAAAAAAAATAATTCTACAAAATGTTTACTTCAAAGCAGACTTGTTTTAACATACAATGTTCAGAAAAATATATATACAGTTAATTTCCGTTACTAAAACGAGAAATGGAAAATTGGTAGCCCTTGCATTGGTTGGAAGTAACCACTGCAGGATAAGCTTGATATTTTTTAGGTCCTGTGAAATTCTGTTCGGTCTGGTGAAAAGACTCCCGAATGTCTGGTAAAGTGAGACAAACATTGATAATCTCTGCTGATTGCACAGGTAGTTGTAAATCCAATTACAATACGATCACAGCCATACATGAAATATTTGCTGCTGGACATGAAATAATTAACACCTATAATTATAATAATACCGATTCAACAGCAATATGTCGCCTACAATCGTCTGTCCCTGTGTTCTACCAAAAATCCCAATAACAATTTGCACATGACTTGAACATCTCTGGATGCCGATTTCAATCATACATGTAGCCATGCAAAGCGCTAGGCGTGCATGGTAATAGTCCTGCTTTAATTTTTTACTGGCTTTATTGAGTTTTATAGTGATCCAGTCCATATACAAATGTACATGTAGTTATAAAATAAACAATGACCGATGTCATTAAAGCACACATTCTGATATAGGTTAAATTGGTAGTAAATCGACCACCATACAGTCATTACAGTGAAGGCCCACTACAAAATTACAAATTGGTAATGATGGAAAATCAAATTTGTTTTTTCTAATGTACATCACGCACATGTATTCACATAATAATCCAAAGACAAATACATTAATTTGGCATTTGCATATTAATTGAGACATACTATTTATCATCAATAAATAAACAGAAAGATTATCTTATACATTTTTTTTTAATTCTATCATTTTCACAATTTTTTTTAATTCTAACATTTTCACATTTTTATTAATTCTATCATTTTCACATTTTTTTTTATTCTATCATTTTCACTTTTTTTTTTAATTCTATCATTTTCACATTTTTTAATTCTATCATTTTCAAGACCATTTGTGATATGAAGGAAATGTTTGGAGGTGAAGTCAAGCATAATACTCGGATTCTACATAGACTTCAATGCTAATTAATTATTTTGATATCAATAGAAGTTATCTATATATATAATGTAGTAGTTAAATTCACCTCAGTGTCCTTGTTGACACTAAATCAGATCAATAGTTTGATTTTCTTCTCATTATATTTAACAGATTTATTCTAAATTTTAAAAAAAAATAATTCAAACCTCTATTGGAAATGAGATAAAATTCCAAGGATACCTGCTGGCTTAACCTCCTATGATTATCAAATCAGGATCCTGAAGATACCATGAAAAGACTGGTTTGGTTTTATGGTGTTTAATGCCACTTTCAACAATACTTAAGTATATATTGTGGCAGTCAGTTTAATAGGTGGAGGAAACTGGATCCAGAATACATGTACCTGGAGTAAACCATTGACCTGCTGTAAGTAAGTCACTCACAAACTTTATCACATAATGTTGTACACCTCAGCCTGAGCAGGATTCAAACTCACATCATCAGTGGTGATAGGCACCGATCACATAGGGAGTTGTAAATCCAGCTACCATACGGTCACGACGGCCCCTCCCGGAAAAGATAATTACATTTTACATTCTTTGGCTTTATCTAAATTAGCAGGGAGAAGCTGCCTCTTATATTTTCCCTATAATACAGTAAGCAGTCAGTATAATTTGTCATCCTGAATACCGAGTTGCATACTTGACAATTTGGGTGATCTGTGTCCCCTTACAGAAGTCATTAGAACATTGTAATTTGTAGCAAGGTAAAATTGGTATTCAGACATATCTCTCTCTCAGCATTACAAGCATGCATTTTCTTTTCATGTAAATCAAGTTCTAACCAAATGTTAAATAAAATATGCAAGGTATATCACATTTCCACACCAATAATAAAAAGGGAAAATGTTTTAAGGAAAATTGACTGACAATAGACATAACACAAGTCACACAATATCCGAATTCTACCGTTCATTGGCACGATTTACTCACCTCCTGCCATTTTATAAACTTATTGCCTTTAATAAGAGCTTCCGGGACAGTAATTGGTCTAAGCTGAACCACATGAACACCCGGTTTAGCTCCCGCCATCTCTGGTGTTTACATGGGATGTCTGTCCATTTATTTCCTACACATGACCCGTTTATTTCTCGGTCAGGGTAAAAAAGGTAGTGTCTTGTTTATTTCACAATATCCGTGTGTTCGTGTTACACAACTAGATTTTCACAATAAAACAGAAAATAATATATTCAATAGTTCCCTTTCTCGATGAAAATTCGAATGATGTTGGGTGTTGTTGATCTAGGATTTCCTTTCGACTAACTGACTAATGGTTCGTTCCATATTTTTTTTCTAATATATGTCACGTGATTGTATATTCTGTAAGTGGCAGGTGCGCGAAAATTTAACAATTATATTATGACTATAAAAGATTGGACTAGAATAAGAATAAAAATACTTGATTAAATCAATCATGGTGGCCATAGCTGAGCAGTAGAATCAATACAGAATCATACATAACAAAATAAACTACATACACATGTACGATACACATAGGGCCTACACATATAATTCTTCTTTATTTTAAGATGCATTTGATCTCCTCCTCAATTGTTACAGGGATCAATACACACCTAGGACTTGGCTCTAAACTAGTGGTGAAAAGATTATTGCTGTTTTTTGTTTATGTTGTAAAACAATTATATCTTAAGATACTCATATTGTATATGCTCCTGTGGGCCCTTGATTGGTGAACCAATAAACTTATGACTTATAACATAATAATAATAACTTAATTAGATTTGATTAGTTTGATTAAATGCACATAGTGAGACTAAGACAAAATGAAAATAAGCAAAATAAATATTCAAATTAACCATCACTGCACACTATAAAACAATGTAAATTTAAATTTAAAGATATGTCTCTACCATAAATAAGCCACTCATAAAATCAGACAATATTTAGTAGTAAATACGCATTTTTCCTTTGATGTTTTTATGCAGTAATCAACTTAAAAATAGTGAACTTTTACAAACCATGGTCTAACATGAAGATCTTGATGTTATTCCATGATTGATTTTGACATCACATGAGAAGTATTATACCATGGATCTTACGAATTAATTTATTTAAACGAACGAATCCGAAGGATGAGTTGGTTTAAACACAGGAATCGGAAATTTTATCAATATGATGAGAAATGCGTCATATGGGTAGTGAAGTTTCATTTCCGATTCCTGTGGTTTAAATAAGTTCATTCGTAAGATCCATGGTATATATGGTTTGTAACAGAAATTACACAGTTGACAAAAGGGTGTTCTCTTCGACGTCCGCGTTAACCATGGAATAACATGTAGATCTTTATCTTAAACCATGACGTAAGCTCCTCTCACTTCCATAGAAACTTAACTACTATTCTCATGTGACGTCAAAATCATGGAATAACATCAAGATCTTCATGTTAAACCATGGTTTGTAAAAGTTCACTATTTTTAAGTTGATTACTGCATAAAAACATCAAAGGAAAAAGGCGTATTTATGTTACAATAATAGTTAAGTTTCTATGGAAGTGGGAGGACCTTAAGTCATGGTCTAATATAAAGATCTACATGTTATTCCATGGTTAACGCGGACGTCGAAGAAAATACCCTTTTGTAAATCGTGTAATTTCTACTGGATCACAGTGTGCCTCGTGAACGCAGAACTGTTATTTTTGCATAGATTTTTGTATTTATTTGCTATAAATGTGTTCAGTTGATATGATTTATAATTTAAGTTCTATATATTTCTGATCATTGTAATTTTGAAGCACTAATCACATTCTTTATTTTGTTATTGTTCATATGCTTTTAGTTGTTTATTTTGTAATTCACTGTAATTCTTATGCTCAGCAATGGGCACCTTTAATTGGTTCAATAAAGTATCTGTATCTGTATCTATTACAAACCATATGCCATGGATCTTACTCATGGGATTCGTTGGTTTAAATAAGTTAATTCGTAAGATCCATGGTATACGGTATATAATACATAAAACATCCATACTAAGCACCAGACAATGTACACAAATCCGAAATCCACGGATACGTTTATTGTTACATTAAATAGTATGAATGTTTTATCTACTAGAGTTTACATGTCTTGTTGACGAGGACACTGACTGTGTTGACGAGGACACTGATTGTGTAGATGAGGACACTGATTGTGTAGACGAGCACACTGATTATGTAGACGAGGACACTGATTGTGTTGACGAGGACACTGATTGTGTTGACGAAGACAATGATTGTGTAGATGAGGACACTGACTGTGTGGACGAGGACACTGCCTGTGTGGACGAGGACACTGATTGTGTAGATGATGACACTGATTGTGTAGACGAGCACACTGATTATGTAGACGAGGACACCGATTGTGTTGACGAGGACACTGATTGTGTTGACGAAGACAATGATTGTGTAGATGGGGACACTGACTGTGTTGACGAGGACACTGATTGTGTAGATGAGGACACTGACTGTGTTGACGAGGACTGACACTGATTGTGTAGATGAGGACACTGATTGTGTTGATGAGGACACTGATTGTGTAGATGATGACACTGATTGTGTAGATGAGGACACTGACTGTGTTGACGAGGACACTGATTGTGTAGATGAGGACACTGATTGTGTAGATGAGGACACTGACTGTGTTGACGAGGACACTGATTGTGTTGACGAGGACACTGACTGTGTTGACGAGGACACTGATTGTGTAGATGAGGACACTGATTGTGTTGACGTGGACATTGATTGTGTAGATGAGGACACTGACTGTGTTGACGAGGACACTGACTGTGTTGACGAGGACACTGATTGTGTAGATGAGGACACTGTGTAGATAGAACATCTTTTCGTATACAATATCACGGTGCATAGCCATAACGGATTCTTTTGGATGAAACGGATTCTTTCGGAATCGGGGAACGGATCATTTCGGATCATTTCGAAGCAGTGGACGTATGTGCTCTGATTATTTCTCTGTTTTACAACTAAGAATTCCCTAAATCTGTCAGGGAACGGTACGACGGAACTTCTCAATTATCCTTTTTATCAAGTGATTTGTGCGGGGAAGTTAAAGCTGTCGTTTTCGTTGACCTTTAACGAACAGACGCAAATTTTTCCCCCAACAATTCGTCGTTGAGCATGTTGTTTTCAAAGATACAAAATAACTTAATGACACATCTGGTTCAAATGTCGCTTTTTAGATATAAAATTGATAATTTGAAAGTGTTAACTTGCTATCGGGTGTAATTTTGCATAACTACTATTATATTTAACAAAAATGTAAATACACTTGAGAAACGGACACTTAATGATCACTGCACCGGATTCTTTAGGATGTTATTGATCAATTGAGTACAGGTGTTCTTTTCTTTTTAGAGCAATGAATTCCACACCGTACAACCGCATTGTATCATTTTGATCAACTGCCGATTGATACGATCAAAATTGGTTGTTTACAACAAGAGAAGTGGATCAGCAGGGTTAAGACATTCGATATTTTATGCCTTTTCTGTCGGAGTTATGAATTGATTTGTGCGTGCAAAGGATGATTATATGTTTCTTTATGAAAACAATTACAGTCAAACCTACCTTAACGGTCACCTGAAATAAGCGGTTACCTCCGATATGTGGCCATTCCAATATCCCCCCGACCGTTTTTGCTATTTATTTTAACTGAATTAAGCGGTCACCTGCTTTACGCAGTCAGCGGCCATCAAAATCGAGACAGCGGACACCCTTTTACTTTGTTAAACGGTCATGTGGCCAAATATCAAATCCATTCAAAATAGGTTCGTTATGTCAAAATTATAAATTAAATCAATTAACAAACCTGTCCAGGTGTCAACAGCATGGCCTCCAGTGTTTACCACGTCGGGTGATATTTATTTTGATAACTGTTAATTATCATTTGTAAAGAAAACAATTGGATTTCTAAATTGAAACCTTGAAGTCATAATCATGAATGAAATATCATTTAATGATAAATTTGAAAGCATTTGATGTCCTGACAACAAAGTACATTGTAGAGAAAACTCCGAATTGAAGCCATTCAACAAACAGTCTGTTGTGTACATTGATATCACTAATAAATTTTATGAAACAATATTCATTTAAAATCGCTGAACCCTCTCTTAATAACATTCCAACATCTTGTCAAATTGCCAATAAGCTTTTACAGAATACAGTAGGTGTTTTTTTCTTTTATTAGTGTTCAATTACGTGGTATTTGTAGATTTACATGAAAGATCGTTTTGTTGACAATTTTGTAAATTTTAAATACACGATTGTGTATTGCCGTATTATGTAAATGTATCATGTTCATGATGTATTATAATCAAATGCAAGTTTCTTTTCTCTCTCGAAGTTTCCTGACAATTATTGAATCTATAATTGGTAAAATTCAGATAATAACACCTCATCAGAGAATGTTTTTATTTATTTAAAAAAAATCAATACTCATGCACTGTTGAAAATACGTACACAATAGTACAAATGATTATCAAAATATTGTATAAATGACTGACTGACATTAAAACGAATTGGCTAACGTTCCTAAAATCTCAAACCTTGATTTTTTATTTATTTTAAAAAAAAATCAATACTCACGCACGTGTTGAAAATACGTACAAATGATTATCAAAATATTGTAAATGACTGACATTAAAAAGAATTGGCTAACGTTCCTAAAATCTCAAACCTCGATTAAGAGGCCACCTGTGTAACACGGCCAATTTCGAACCGTCCCTTGGGTGGCCGCTTAAAACAGGTTTGACTGTATTTGTTTTCTTATATCATTGACATTTCGGTGGACTTTTAACCACATTTTTACAAATAATCATGTCAAAATTTAACGTTATGAAATTTCATCATTTATTTTACAAAACTTCGTACTTCCCAAGTTATGATTCAACATCAATATTAAAGCTTTATCCATTACCTTCTGCTTCTGCTTCTGCTTCTGCCATATGATTGCCTTATTTCCTTCATCATATTGAAGATTATGCAATTTTGATTTTTGTGCGGCATGCCCAATGAATAGTGTGGCCAAAATTGAAATCAGTTTCATTTAGATGATAATAAATAATAAAAGAATTGAATTTACAATTAAAACTATATACAGTTGTCACTGTCTGGACTATAGGGACACGATTCTTGCCTTAAAGGCCTCAGGTGTGTCCATCTCAACAATGTCTGGGGCTAGTAGGTTCCAGTCTCGTACTGTTCTTGGAAAGAATGACATTTTCCTGGTGTCAATACGAGACGATGGTATCTGGAATGACCTGTTGTGGGCTTGTTTGGGTTTTCGGCCTGGTGGAATTAGCCTATTTTCCTTGTTGATGGCTACAAGTTCTCTGTCGATTTTATACAGCATCACAAGTCTAGCGTCCTTTCTTCTGTTTGCAAGTGGTCTCCATTTTAGTCTTTGTATGATGTTGCGTACACTAGATCTATTTCTGTGATTGTTTGCTACATATCTAGCCGCTCTTCTCTGTACTGCCTCCACCTTGTTTATATCAGTTTGTGTATATAGGTCCCAGACTGTACTAGCATATTCCACTAGTGAACGTACAAGAGTGAAATAGGCTTTTTCTTTTATCCTGATTGATGGGATTTTCAGGTTTCTGCGCAGGAAGCCAAGAGTTTTATTTGCTTTCATGGCTATAGAATTTATGTCCTGGGCCCATTGTAATTTGTTTGTGAATGTGAGTCCTAAATATTTGGCAGATGTAACTAACTCTAGCGTATGCCCGTGGAGTTGGTATTTGGCATCAATTGTTTTCTTTTTGTTGGTTACTCTGAGTACTGTGCATTTATCAGGGAGAAATTTCATGCACCATTCATTTTCCTATTGTCCCAGCTTATCTAGATTTTTTTGTAGAGTTTCAGCATCGTTGTTCTGATGTATGAAACATTATCCCAATTTCAACAGTTTTTGTGTAATTCAGTCTTATTCAACGGCACGTGTGACAAAAATGATCCGATCAACGTTCGATGCATGATACGTTCAAAAGCAGACTTTGTTTCAGTGGTAATCGTTATATTCCTGACTTTGTACAGATATTATCAATTGAAAATGGTGTGGTAAACCAAGTTTTACAGTGCAAAGTCGGGCTAATCGCCATCACGACTATATTTTTTTTGCCTCAATTCCACAGTCTAGGAACCTGTACGCCTGAAATCTCTTATTGACGCGCTCTTCTGTAAACTGCATTACGGTTTCGGTGAAATTCGACATCTTACACTTTCACGACAGGTAAGTTTTTCCAATTTTTTAGTAGGAAAAATTATGTTTTCTTTATCGATTATTTGTAAAAAGAATGTTTCTCACATCCAAAACTATCCATGCAAATAGTCTAAATTGGAAGCCATTTAGGCATAACAAATGGATTTTTTACCTTTTCTGGTAGTAAAAACAAACGTTTGATACTCCATTCTGAATTTGTTGCATTATTTTATCCAAAGAAACTTTAGCGTCCGTCAGAGTAATGAATCATATACATTCTGTACCTTTTTTTACACAGATGCATTGTATCTGTCGATAATAAATTCCGAAAAACTTGCCTGCCTTGAAAGCGTGGGCAGTCGATTTCCACTGAAACCGTAATGCAGTTTACAGAAGGGCACGTCAATAAGAGATTTCAGGCGTACAGGTTCCTAGACTGTGAATTCAATACAATTCATTTCAACTGAACCCCATGTTATCTTACCTAAGCTCCAACCGTATGTAAACGATTTACGTTAATGCACAAACAATTAATTGTTGACTGCCATAACTCATAAAACAAGTTTATGCCAACTAAAAGTTTTGAATACTTAAATAAGCGTTTGGAAATGGCAGTTTTGCCATCTTAATCGAATCACAAAATACAGCTTTTGATTATAGCATAATTGTAACGCTGCTTTTGACCGTATCATTAAGTGAAATGCATCGGACGTTGATAGGATCATTTTTGTCTTACATGCAGTTGAATAAGAGTGAATTATACAAAAACTGTCCGCTTCTCTTTGGTTTATGTAGCCATAAACTGGAACGCTTTCTTCTCTTTCTGTACAGAAAAAGAGAATAATCATGAAGTGTCCAGTGCCATTGTGATCCGAAAGTAGTCCGGTGCCAGAAATGACCAAATCATAAAGAATCCGTTACCTGCGTATTTGGTTACGGTTTTTTGTCTGTTAAATTAATTGATGTTATAATTAGAATAAGTCCCATGTAAAGAAAATGTATTATGAATCAGCTATGTATATGTATTTTTAGAAATAAAGTGTAAATAAGTAACAAACTATGATATGAAAAATACGAAGTCAACGGGTGTTGTTTTGTGCGCACTTTGTAGAATATATGAGAGGAATTTATACAGCTGTAAAGGAAAAGCGGTCTGTCGGTAAACTTAGAAGTTCCTTGGAATAGTTCGATTGTTTTAATTACCTTTCCTGTTCCATCACTATCGTCTCATTCGCATTGTCATCCATTTCATGTTGAACAAAAATCCGAAATGATCCGTTTCTTGGTCCGAAAGAATCCGTTTCATCCAAAAGAATCCGTTATGGCTATGCGCCGTGAATATATAATAAGAAAAACTTTGAAACCGCTGGACAGCTACTGTCATATAGCATGTTGAAATGATAATAATATCAGTTTTCAATTTCTATCGATTTACCTCAGTTAGCTGTGAAGTCTCTTGGTGGGCATACTTCGAACATTGTCACCAGTTACTATTCAAATATACGTTAATAACTTCGACGGGTGGAAATTGGACAATAATTACAATACTAGTATTTTTTTTTTATCAAAAGTGGCGAAATGAAATCCGATTTGGTAAAATTTCATGTTTAATGGAATCATGGGATGATAATTCAAAATTGAAATTTGATAACATGGGAAAAACTTCAGTTAAACTGGGAACGTGGGTATAGATAGCTGCGGGCGGAGCAAACATTCGGATTGTTCATTTTCTTTGACCACGGTTATCTCGAGGAAGAAACATCAATGATACATAGTTTTACAGTTACTTTTGGCATGGTTACTAGGGTTCCTCTCTACGAAACTATCGGTCTTGTTAAAAGAATATTCTTCGTCAGTCTAAAATCTACAAAAATCACATCGAAAATTTAAATTGATGGGGTATGTGCCCCTTTAGTTCACGTTGGTCATGTGACATACAGTTTCATAAATGGGTCATTTTCTGGCAACTTTTACAATAGTAACGGTATAGACTGCAATTGTATCCCATTAATATTACAGAAAAACAACAAATTTAAATTAAAATAAAAGTTGATATGTCGGTTGTTCATGTTAAATTGCATTTATTTCATTAAAAGATTTATAAAATACATTAAGCTATACGTCAAATAATGGATTTACAAATTCTCTTTTTTACCGTCACATATAGAACAATACACGTTACGGTAATGTCCCAAAACAGGGATGATTTTAGAACAAAAAGAATTAAAACTTAAAAAATGTATGTTTTATAGGTTTAATCATTACAGTAAACATTAAATAATAATATGCTTAAAGATTTATATATTTTGTATGTAAAATATTTCCATTATTTACTCTGAAATGTGTGTTCTACGAATTTCTATCTTTACCGTTGAAGAACGTTTAATACAGGCGACTCTGAGATCGAAGTCACGTTGGTGCTTTCCTTTTTACTTCATCGATGTAAAGTAATGGTATCGTAGATCGACTCTCAGCAGGATTCAAAGAAACAAGCTAGTATCTCCATTAAAATGCATTAGTACCTTTATTCGACGTCTTTACCAAACATAATAGAAGTTCCTCAGTTCACCTGCTACAACATTTTAAACGTCATGTAAAAATAAAACGTTGTTCCCGATAGCAATGCACATATTTCACCTTTAGAAATATTTTCTGTATAATATAACGAAATGCGGAATTGTCTCTACCATAACAGTCTTTGCCGTCACAATTTCATATTACAGTCGTGACGGTATAGACAACCACACTTTTAATCACTTTTATTTAACATCAGGAATGACTTTGAGCACCGTTAAAGGCGTTATATTCAACCTCGTGCATTTGATTTATGTTGGTAGTTGTTATTATAAACCAAAATGTCTTTACCGTCACATACATTTTCTTTACCGTCACGAACTCAGAAATGTTTCATGTATATTACATTTGCAATTATACAACATATGTAACCTTAAATGACACTGTTGTAGCACATCTATAACCCAGTTCAGTTATTTTTTTTTACCATTGAGCAATAGTTAAAGAAAATAGCCAAAATATATACATCCCGAATCTCAAACCTTTTCAATACTTCGTAGATATAAGAAAAAAAAAATATAAGTAATTCTACATATATTAATAGAACAATTCATTCGTTTATATTCATATCGGTTTTATTGTTTATGCTGAAGAAAAAGTAAGAAAATATGCGTTTAAGGTATTGTGACGGTAAAGACAAATATTTACCCCATACGAGAAAAAATAAATTTCTGATAAAACAGCTTGCCAAACACTTAATTCTGCCTCAAGGATGGTTAATTAAACGAAATGTACAAAATGAACCATATGTGACAAAATTCCCTTTCATACTGACAAATTTGGTATCTGGAAAAGTTGTCGGAGAATGATCCAAATATGCTATTTTAAATGAATGTAAATACTATCTTTTTCATTCCTCGAGTGTATGATATATTTGCGAAATATTTCTTCGAGTTTGAATAACATTGCTAAAAGCCGAATGAGCAACTGTGCAGCTATGTCATGGCGAGAACATGTCCACTCGGACACATTATTCTGATTCTGAGCCAACCAGTATTTGCTCGTCAGATTACCCCTTAGTGCTGCGTCCTCATCGAAAAAGCAACAAATGCCAGTTTTATAGTCTTTGGTTTGACCCAACCGGGACTCGAACTCAGATCTACCACACTCGAGACGAACACGCTAACTGCTACACCACCGATGTTCCTATTTCCACAAGCCACAAGGGTAGAGATGTAATTCATGTATTATCGAATCCGGTTTTATTCTTATTCTCTCGAACCGGATCGGTAATGTAATGGTTATAGTGAGGGCCTCGAGTGCGGTGATCATGGATTCGAGCTCCGATCGTGTCAAACCAAAGACTAAAGTTGGTATTTGTTTCTTCTCCGCTAAGCACACCACATTAAGGGAAAAGAGCAAATTTTTTATACTGGTTTTTTGTTGTTGTTGAAACCAACAAAAAATCCTTTTCCAGTTTCACCCGTTGATAATCTGGATCTGTGTTTTTATGATTTAAACATGATCCTTTATATGTGATTATGATAAGATCGTAAATGCATCCAAAATATTTATTAATAGCGTATGTAAATAGTATGTAAATATGACGGTAATGAAAAGGGCCAATATATCTCATGTCCTAAATGAGTTTCAGCAAGAAATACACAGAAATGTTTTTATGGTTGATATTTATCTCGTGTTTTAGCTAAGCCTCCTGAATAACCCCCCCCCCNCACACACACACACACACGGCACATTCAAGTGTAGAAACCATTTAAATTGTGGTTATACAATTTGAATTATCTTGTCATAAGAACGAACAAACATTCTAAGTCGGCAGAGAGGTACCACACTTTAGGACCTAAGAAGGATAACTCTGACATTTAAGCTTACTATTGTTGTACTATATCAAATAAACTGGTAATTATCGTGTAAATGATCAGTTTAAAAATACAATAACATGGTAAAACAATAACTTATGTTGGTTTTCAATAGTAATAAAATCAATCTGATTAAAGCTCAGTTCTCTCACTTGCAACCATAAAATATAAAATATTCAGATAAAAATATTCAAACTGATCTCATTATCATGGACTTTGCCAAAGCCTTTGACAAAGTTCCACATCAACGACTTCTATGCAAACTCAAATTTTATGGAATCAAGAATCAAACATTAAACTGGATCTCTGCCTTTTTATCAAACCGTACACAAACAGTGGTTCTAGATGGAGAGTCATCAGATATTGCTCCGGTCACTTCTGGTGTCCCTCAGGGAAAAGTTCTGGGTCCTGTTCTTTTTCAGGTATATATAAATGACTTACCAGAATATTTGAAATCCAGCCAACTCAGACTGTTCGCCGACGACAGCATCATCTACAAAACTATCAAATCCCCAAAAAATTGTGATATTCTCCAAGAAGACCTTGATGCTGCCGCAAGATGGGAAAGTGACTGGCTGATGCCTTTCCACCCAGACAAATGTACAGTCCTTACAATAACAAACAAGAAAAATCCTGTAAAACATAACTACTTGCTACACAATCATACTTTGGAATCAGTTTCTTCCGCAAAATATCTTGGAATCACTCTTCAATCCGACTTAAAATGGACACAGCATACGAACAATATAGTAGCCAATGCAAATAAAAGTCTCGGATTTTTGAAAAGAAACCTTAAAACCTCCAACACAAATATAAAGTCGCAGGCATACCTATCTCTTGTCCGTCCAAAACTAGAGTATGCATGCTCAGTTTGGAACCCTCACACTGCAGAACATTGCAATAAGATTGAGATGGTTCAACGACGGGCAGCTAGGTATGCCTGCAACCGATACCATAATACTAGCAGCGTCACAGATATGCTACAAACTCTCACCTGGCCTACATTACAACAACGTCGACTCAAAACAAAACTTATTATGTTTTACAAGATTGTTCACCATATCGTTGCAGTTCCTACAACAGTATTAATACCAACAGACCCAAGAATCAGACAATTTCATTCATTTACATACAGACATCTTCATGCATTCAAAGATCCGTACAAGTACTCATTCTTTCCGAACACATTCATTCACTGGAATTTACTACCTCAAGCTATAGTTCTATGCCCAACAGTCAACACGTTTAGAGAACAGCTAACACCAACTGTTCTCAGACATCTACAATCACAAATTTAAATAAAAATGAAATTGTAAATAGTTTAAACCACAAAATTTATTTCTGTTTGGCACTACTTGTAAATATGTTATAAATTGACTGAATTTATTATTATTTCTTTATGTTGTTTATTCCCACGCATGCGCAACAGCTAGTGATCATCCAGTGGATGGATAGCTGTATACCGAAAAAAGAAGAAGAACCATAATGATCTGAGCGCGACATATCAGTAAAGAGGAGTAAGAGGAGAGATGTGATTTTAATCAGATTGTTTAAAAATTATTATAATTCAATCCTACTCATGGTAACGATAAGAAATTATACGATATGTACATGTATTATCAGTATCTCAAAAGACCACGTCCACATCTTCAGCAAGTTGGTTTCTCCTTTTAGTAGATTGGCTTGTTTGTCGATAGCAAGGCGATGGTAAGCCCATCGTGATAGCAAGGCGATGGTAAGCCCATTGTGATAGCAAGGCGATGGTAAGCCCATTGTGGTAGCAAGGCGATGGTAAGCCCATTGTGAATACCTCTTATGATATTGTTAAAGAGCAAAGAAGTGCCTCTCCAACTCGGATGATATTGATCTTCAGCAAATAAGTTAGTGATCGCACTTCCCTCCAAGATCATACTGCTATGATCTACGAATAGTAAATTACAATGGATGAACGTAGCTTAATCATAACACTGATTGGTACATCATTTGAATGATATCGCATGTTTTCAGCTCTTGAAGTTGTCCATGAGACCACACATGTCACCGCATTCAACTTCTGACCATTTTTTGAGCAATCGAATGTACAAACTATATTTTTTGCTTTCTGTGTACGCTTCAGCGTTCGTGCGTTTTTATATCATTGGTAATATTGTATAACACTACCAACTGAGGATGTTTCTTGTCTGACTCTACAACTGAAGATGAACCGAGTTAACTTCTTCATAAGTCGAAGCATTATGAGTTATAACCACTACTGATTTATTCTTTTTTCTTCTCTTTCATGTTTATTGTTCCATGATGTTGAACGCCACTTTCAACAATATTGCAGTTGTATTGCGGTGGTCAGTTTTATTGGTGGAGGAAACCGGAGTACCCAGAGAAAACCACCGACCTGTCGTAAGGCAAAGACAAACTTAATCACATAATGTTATGTCGAGTACACCTTATCATAAGTGCGATTTGAACTCACTTTAGTGGCGATAACAACTGATTGCACACGAGATTTAAATTCAACTACTATACGATCACGACGACGACTGTCTTTTCTCCTTTATCTTTTTGACAATCTGAATATTAAATTCTCTTGAAAGCTGTGACTTTAGACTAAGACTTAAGAGAACGATTTACCTCCTTCGATGTATATTTTGTTTTTTCTAACCTGTTTAGTTGAGATTTCCAGTGGCCCAAATTCCACATTTGTCTTCTTTATTCTAGCAGCAGTGGTGGTTGGTTAGCATACATATCAGAAAATTTATAATATAAAAGAAAAGTAGATCTTGAAAGGAGTAAAATAGAAACAATGTGATTTGAAATTAAACCATGTCATAAAAAATCCTTTTTACTATGTTTTGTCTATAGAAAACCTAGTGAACTAGTTGAATGGATTGACAAATTTGAGTCTGAACTAAATAATGCAATTTAGTTCAATTCTGATATTGTCTTAACAGGTGATTTTAACATGAATTTTTTGCCATCACAAAAATGGTTGTCTATTCTTGAAACTTACAATCTTAAACAAATAGTAAAGGAACCAACTAGAGTGACAAAAGAATCAAAAACATTAATAGATCATATTTATATCACCAATTTAGAAAAACTTCAAGAATCACATGTGGTCCAATACTCTGTTAGTGATCATTATCCAGTATGTATGACTAGAAGTGAGCAAATTAGTGTGAAGAAAGACACACATATTTCTATTGTCTATAGAAATTATAAAAAAAATTGTTGAAAGTGAGTTTTTAAAAGATTTATCATATGCTCCATTTAATCAAGTTGAATATGTAGAAGACCCTAATAATGCTTTAAAAATCTGGTATAATTTATTTAATGAAATACTAAATAAACATGCACCAATTGTAACAAAAAGAGTTAAAAGAGATAAACAACCTGAATGGTATAATACTGAAGTTCAATATGCCAGAAAAATGAGAGATAAATTTAAAAAAACTTGATATGTGGGCTGAATATAAATTCTGGAGAAATAGAACAAAGCAAATATTAGATGAAGCTAAACAAAATTTCTACAATAACATGTTAAAAGAGTCCAAAGACCCCAAAATAATATGGAAATGTATACACAGCCTAAACCCATCAAACCATATCAGACCCCACAGGCTTGTAACAGAAAATGATCTAAAAGTAGTTGATAAATCAATAGATATAGCAAATACCTTATCAAGTTTTTTACTTCTTGTGTTGAAAATCTTAGAAGTGAAAATATGTCAACTTGCACTAATCTTAGTAAACTACTTAACTTTGTTAATAATAAAATATCTCAAAATACACAATTTGCTATACCCCCAGTGAAGATGAATGAATTATTACAGGATCTTTTAAATCTGGACATAAACAAATCAACTGGAACTGACAACATTGAATCTAAGATTCTGAAAGTCAGTGCCCCATTTATTGTGTCTCCCTTAACTTATATCTTCAACAGAATAATAGACAGCGGTATTTATTCCAACATATTAAAAAATGCAAAAGTGTCTCCAATTTTTAAAATCAGGGGGAAAATGTCTCCCTACAAATTACAGACCTATATCTGTACTCCCTGTTATATCCAAACTAATTGAAAAACATATCTCAAGACATATGTATCAGTACTTGGGGAAAATACAATCTTCTACATGATGCTCAACCTGGTTTTAGATCAAATCATTCCTGTCAAACTGCTTTAGTCAACATCATAGACAGATGGATAGAGGAAATGAATAATGGAAATGTCAATGTAGTTATACTCTTAGATCTAAAAAAGGCCTTTGATGTTGTTGACCATGATATCATGGCTAAGAAGCTTGAAATATATGGATTCAATTAAAAAAAAAAAGCTTTAGCTCTTTTTAATTCTTATATGATCGATAGAACACAACAAGTACAAATCGGTAATGCTCTTTCTGATAAGTGTCCAGTAAAATATGGAGTATCTCCCAGATCCTTTATTGTTTATTTTATATATAAATTTCCAGGTCCTTTATTGTTTATTTTATATATAAATGACCTGTCTTTAAGTATCTCAAATTACAACACTGATATGTATGCTGATGATTCTACAATACACATTTCTGGGGAAAATATTTCAGACATACAAACTAAAGTCCAAGAAGACTTGAATAGAATTGAATTGTGGTGCAAGGATAATAATATGTTTATAAATTGTAATAAAACTAAATGTATGACAGTTGGAACAAAGCAAAAACTTGCATTTCAAAATGAAGAACTATTTTTGACTATTAATTCTGAACAATTACAACATCCCCTCTTGTGAAAAATTACTTGGAATCAAAATATACTCAAATTTAAATTGTAAAAATCAAATCTGTTCTAAAATATCATCAAAAATCTACCTTCTTTCAAAAATTAAGAAATATTTAAATCTTGAATCAAGGCAACTTTTTTATTCGGGTTATATTTTGCCTTTAATTGATTATTGCTGTGTTGTTTGGGGGAAGTTGTTCAAATGAGGGACTAAATCGCATTCTTAAATTGCAAACAAGAACAGCAAGAATGATGTTAGATAAAGATCCCATAGCACCATCTGAACCTCTGTTTAAACAATTTGGATGGATGAGTATTGAACAAAGAATCAAATACCATAAATATCTTCTTGTCTCAACATGTCTAAAGAATGAAGCACCTGTATATTTAAAAAATAAAATCCAATACTTGTCTGATAAAAATCCTTACTCTCTCCGAAATGTTGTAAGTGAAAAATTACAAATCCCAAAGGCAAAAACTGAACTTTTTAAGAAAACTTTTACATACTCTGGACCAAAGCTATACAATGAACTTCCGTTTTTGATACGGCAAGCTTCCTCTCATAATGCATTTAAAATAAAAGTTAAAAGTCTCATTTTAAATGATGATGTACCTTAAATTACCATTAAATATTTACTAAATCTTTTTGTGTATACTTATTACAATGTATTGCTTCTTGTGTGTAACTTTTGTAGTGTATTTTACAATGTATGTTGAAATATGTCAATGAGGGTCTCGGGGAAGATTAGTGATAACTAACTGTGTTACCCTCTATAAATAAAGAATTTATTATTATTATTATTATAATTCACTTTCATATGAAGATTCATCTTTGGCGTGTATGTACATAACCTCATCATCATGTCGTAGTGCACCATGCCACTGGGAAATTCTACGCTTACCCACCTACTTATTTCGTCCACACTGAATTTCAGTTTTGAATTTTTCGTTCTGTGTGTTTAGTGCAGTAGACGTAACTTCATTTTGATATTGTTTCAAGAGGGTACATGTATTCTGTAGGAATAACGTTTCGGTTGTCGACCCAGGATATGTCACGGTACTCATGCATTCATATTAATGTAAGAGTATCGATACATCGTTTGATGCCTTGAATTGATGTTCTGATTGTCACATTCTGGCTTCTTTCTTGTATGCTGTCAGCACCCTTGACAAAGAAGGAGAGTCACATTCTGGCTTCTTTCTTGCATGCCGTCAGCACCCTTGACAAAGAAGGAGAGTCACATTCTGGCTTCGTTCTTGTATGCCGTCAGCACCCTTGACAAAGAAGGAGAGTCACATTCTGGCTTCTTTCTTGTATGCCGTCAGCACCCTTGACAAAGAAGGAGAGTCACATTCTGGCTTCTTTCTTGTATGCTGTCAGCACCCTTGACAAAGAAGGAGAGTCACATTCTGGCTTCTTTCTTGTATGCCGTCAGCACCCTTGACAAAGAAGGAGACACAGCTGTAACTTATGTTTTAACATCAGTCACTGTACTTTATATTTATAGTATACCGGGTTTGTTGGTAATTTCTGAAGCTCAAATGTTCAATTTAATGTATATATTTTCAATTATTTTCTACCACTACAGTTTTTGAGTAATTCCAATAACCTGTTTCCATACGGGTTGTGACAGGGAACGCAAGTAACGTACATACTGTTTACATACGGGTTGTAGTAACCAGTAACTTACATACTGTACTTCTGGACCATTACATAGAAAACATTAACCTGTTTACATTCCTGTTAATTATATTACATAGTTTTTATATAGCGCATTTTCTAATATTAAAATTACTCAAAGCGCTTAAGACGGAAGCTAGGACAAATACGATATATAAAGGCTGCGACATAGAGTGGGTGATTTTAGTTAATGTCAGCTCTATCATATAAAGGCGGCGACATAGAGTGGGTGGTTTTAGTTAATGTCAGCTCTATCATCAGGGGCGGATCCAAGGGGGGGGGCGCACCCCCCCTAAAATTGGGGGGAAAAAAGATTTTTTTGGGTAAAATCATGATTTTTCACACGAAATACCCCAAAAATTTTCGCGCCTCCCTCCGCTCGGCGCGATGTTTTTAGTGCCCCCCTCTAACTCGAAGTCCTGGATCCGCCCCTAATCATATAACGGCTGCGACATAGAGTGTGTGATTTT
>MJUT01061363.1:139674-150345 GCA_002080005.1 Gigantidas platifrons
GCTTTTTCTCTTAAACCACATGGACAATTGAAACCAAACTGCCCAGGAAGGATCATTTGAAGATCCTCTAAAAAGTTTGGGTTTTTTATGCCGATCCGAAATTCAAGATGGCTGCCACCACAGGTCATAGTATTAACACAGGACCATATGCGGAAAATAAAGAAATATGTTCTTCTCTTAAGCTATTGCACTGATTGAACCGGTACCTAAACTGTGCATCAATCATTGGAAGGTCCTTTACAAACTTTGTGTTTTTAATGTTGATCGAAATTCCAAGATGACTACCACTGCAGGACATAGTTTTTACATAGGACCAATTGGATCTGTTTATATCCAGGTGAACGATACAGGCTCTTGAGAGCCTCTGGTTGGAAATCTCCGCAAGTACCAAGATAAAAAGGGGTACGGAATGGGGTTATTTGTTTACAACTTGATCTAACAACCCGAAGTACATCATTTAACTCCAACCAATGATCATGTTGGTGCCCTATGTTGACTTTTGTTTTAGTATGTCTTGATATAACTTGTTTTCTGTTTCCCTTTTCTAGCCAAATCATTAAAATTTCATACGACCTAGAGAGTACTTTTTCCATTCGTCGTCATTTTCCCCCTTTCTAAGTCAATAACAAGTGAATGTCTTTAGCAGTGGAAGTGTGCCATAAATATGTCGGAGATATTGTAGTGATGACAGAACATTTGTTTAAGTGATGTTTTCACTAGATTTAATCAATAAAATGTTGAAATATTATTTTCAAAAGTTTTATTTGATGTTTGTTTATTATTTTAATGTAATTTCTAGTTTAATTTAAGTAAACAAAAATAATAAACCAAATCACAGACACTATACATTTAAATGAATATTATCAAAAATAACATTAAAAATCTTCTAGGAACAGACTGACAGGAATAACAAATTTGTTTGGTGAAATTACAGTTTTGCAATTTTTTTCTTCTTCAAATCTTAACTATGAAACATATAATAGGCCAAGTTATAATTGTGTACCCTATGTAGGCCCAGGTGAGCCTCTGGTTCTGTTTTCAGAAAGAATAGCACAGTTTAATTCTATGAGAATGCAGAAGTGTACTATAGGAGGATGTGGAAAGGTGAGTTAACAGATTGTTTTCCTTTGATTTTGGATATTTCTCAACTCTTTAACTTGAGTTGTGACATGATAAGATGATGTATTTTTATAATTGATAGCAGTCTGGACTTAGGAGCCAGAATGTATTAATAATAATGGGTTGAGTGAAATGATGACCCTTGCATATAACTGGGCAAGGAGTGTTGTAAAAAAACACAGTCCTAATCTTACTCTTTATACATAACATATATATTCTTTTTGACACAGTTGTATGTATAATACTTATCCAATAGAAGTGAGCTGATGGGGAAAACATTATTGATATAGATCGATATTTTAAAAGACACACATAAGAATGTAAAAGTGAATTGTCAGGATTTTGAAGAACGTAAACCAAATTGATGAGAAATGGGGAAGAGAACTAGATCAGTAGTAGATTATTTCTGTGTCCATATCTCATTTGCTAAATTATTGTAGTAGTATCATGATTTTAAAGATCAGGTTTATATAGACATATAAATCATTTTTATAACATTGAAGGGTTTATATTCTTTATTTCCTGTAGGAATTCCGTTTGAAGGCACATCTTGCTAGACATCTTGCTACAGCTCATGGGTTAATGGTTAGATCTGGCAGTCCTCGTCCGGTGATGAAAACACGTGCAGCATTCTGTCTTGTAACAACTTCCTTAACCAGAATCTCTCGACGGTTGTGTAGTGATATATTAAATCCTCATAGGGCAGCAAGGTCGCCATTCATTCCTATTAATATAGCAGCCATTAAACAAGAATGTAAGTTTAAATACAGGGACATCTAAATATAATGTGAATAAAAATGATAAATTGTTGAATGTTTATATCAATTGAAAACTGTAAATTAAGCATCAAAATATATTCTGGAGAAAGTCATTACATTGTTGCCAGGATCACAGACTGCTGGACACAACCTGAAGGATCAAACAAAAAATTGTAACCATTGTAGATAATCAAAGGTCCTTAATTTCTCAGGTTGTATCTATTATTTAATCAGAACACGAATCTGTCATTAAATTTCAGTGTACAAATTGAATTGGCTAATTACAATTTTTCCACACAAAAGAAGAACTCTATTTATCAATATTAATACGTCATGATGAATAAGAAATAAAAAAACATAGCAAAGAATCAGAGAAATTAATACCATTCCTACAATAAATGAGAGACACAGGTCTCACCAAACCAGGCTAAGTGGGCGACTTCTTTGCCTTGGTTTCAATGAACTCGCTCAATTTCTGTCAAAAAGCGAAGTTTTAGTTGCCCTGTCAGTCTTCAAGTCTGTATTTTTTTCACCTATAATCATACTTTTTCTTCAATATTCACATAAAAGGAGCTCCCATGTTCGTGAAATTTGACCCATACAGGGTTTGATGTTCAATATTTTATTCCAAACTCGTTAATTGCATCCTTTTTAAGATCATTGTGCAGCATGTTCGTTTTGTGAAAGGTAGGGGAACATGCGATAGTGGGGAAAGAAACGTTAAAATTTGGATTGATTTTCGGAAGTCTCCCAGATTTTCCCTCACTTCGCCCTTAAGTCTCTAGAGAGAGAAGTCAAGTCGTCTGTTTTTACTATGTGGTGAGCCCTGGAGACATCATATTAACACAACCATTCGAAGTAGGGTGCAATTTGTTGAATAATTTCATTTCTATTGTTAGGTCAATTACGGCTAGCAGAGGAAGGGAAATATGTACCACAGATTCGTCCAAGAGGCAAAGCAACTTTAGATCCAGTAGTAGCAAAATTAGGAATTAATATAACAGTAGAAAAACCAGCTCTTTTACTGAGATCAGAAAATGATCATAAAAAACCAGAAAGACTGGCATTTCCTAGAATTGCTTCACAACCTCGTAAGTCATATAGTAACATACCATGTATTATGTTAAGAAAAAAAAAGTTATACAACATTTTTCATAGAATACTCTTGAATTGTAATGTTGTGAAAAGAAAATTTAAATGACGATAATCAACAATTCAACCATGTCAACAGTATGCTCTATGATTAACTCATTTTACTGCATCAGTGATGTAATTGATTGAGTGCTTGCCTTGTATGCAGTAGATCGTGGGTATGAGTCCCGATCGGGTCAATTAAAAGACCTTAGATATGGTATTTGCTGCTTCTCTGCTATAGCATGTGGTATTAAGGAGTAATAGCAAAGACTGGTTGGCTCAGAATCAGGATAAAGTGCCTGAATGGAGTGATATGTCTGTTGTTGTTTCAATGAGCTAGCACTATGAAAATCAAACTAAGTGTGTTGGTCTAGTACAAAGATGACATCATTATCATCTCATTGAAATGTAACCTGTTCATGATCAAGTCTGATTCATACTGAACTTGGACTGTAGAAATATAGTTTCACCTTTAAATTAATGAATTAATTGAACAATTCACTCTATCAATTGTGTGGACTTTCTATAATGAGTTAAGACGAACAGTGATTCTCTCTATCAGTATTGTGTTGTATTTCTATTTTTGAGTTAAACTGATTCTTTGTTTCCAATAATCATATTTTATATTTTACAGAACAATGGTTTAATGAGAGATATAATGAAGCAAAGATGAATAGTGCTTCTCTATCTCCATCAATCATGAAGAAACGTGGTTATGAACAAACAAATGGAATTGATGGTCAGTCTTCAAGAAAATTATGTTAGTTACAGCTTTAGTTACTGCTACAGATATTTTTCTTCATAAAATTGCTATCAGTAATAATTATCTCATTTTCCAATTTGTATAATTGAAGAAAAATATTTGTAAAATTATTTATTGATATTTTATTTAAACCTATTTGATAGAAGAAAAGATTAATGTTTGTATTGTTGTAGTTTTATTGACATCAGATAAATTAATTCTGATCCTTGCAAATTAGGGCCAAAAAAAAATGTGTGTTTCCGATTGCATGGTCTTCAAAATTAGGGTCGGTAGGTAGGGATTTTTGTTTTTTTTAAACCTACAAGTATGCTCCTTCCTCTAAAATCACACAAACTTGTTTCTTTCTTTCTTACTACAGCTTATTAATTATTTGACATGCAGTACAATGTTTTTGTTATCACTTGTGTGTATTCTCCATTCTTTATTTCTACACCAAACATCGATCAAAAGCGTCAATATCGCAACAGTCAAGTGTCCATTGTTAAAGTTAGAAACGGAGACGAATTTCCAGATCTTGCCGATCTATTTTTTTTTTTGGCATAAAAAATGTTGGGGTCAGCGGTAAAATATTAGGGTCGATCGGAAACACATATTTTTTTTTTGGCCTTGCAGTATTTCTTATATTAATGCTTTATTTTTGGTACATGTTGCCTGTCAGACATTAATGAACTTTTCATATTTCAATCCTTCTCAAAAAATTGTTTGTACTAAAACTGAAGAAGAGTGGTCTAGGGATCGTCTTCAGAAAGATGTTTGGTGTAGTGTGGATTTATCATATGACCACCATACTTTTATTAGTATATATTTTTCATGACATTATACATAGGACTCTAATTGTTGGCATGCTTTTCTCGTAGTGTGGAAAATCGTGTGTTTTATACCCAGTCAAATCAAAGACTATATAAAATTTGTATTTGATGCTTCTCTGCTAAGCAAGCAGAATTAAGGAATCAGAAAATACATGTAGACTATTTGGCTCATATTTTGAATAATGTGTCTGAGTAAGGCAACATATTTATCTGTTGTTTGTTGTTTCATTGAGCTTGCCACCATAAAAGTCCAATTCAGCATGTTGGTATAGTACAAAACGGATAACATCATCTCTTCAAAAAATAACATTCTGACCGTGATGTTGTTGAGAAAGTGTTCACTTGGGGTTAAACAATCGCTTGCTCACTATATACTTCCCATTTCTCAATACATGTCAGGGGTGTGGAAATGCCATGCCCGACTTGCCCGACTCGTACACATAACTGACCGGGCGAGTAAATTTTTGTGTATTGGTTGTCCGTGGGCAAGTGAAAATTGGTCTTGTCCTCTGGGGGGGAGATCAAATTTCTTTTGATAATTGTCAAAAGATCATCAAATACAACAG
The DNA here is from genome assembly GCA_002080005.1 of Gigantidas platifrons. Taxonomy (NCBI): domain Eukaryota; kingdom Metazoa; phylum Mollusca; class Bivalvia; order Mytilida; family Modiolidae; genus Gigantidas; species Gigantidas platifrons. The sequence continues at coordinate 144,824 of MJUT01061363.1, forward strand.
TCTGTAACCATGTCAGTTAAAAGTTTATGACTAAAAATAGATCGATTGTTTAGACAGACAAATTAGGTACGCAACTTTAGATTTTCGAGTTTTTGCATTAGCATTTCTCATTGACTCGGGATCAACGCCTAGGTTTTAACTTCTGCATACCAGAAATTGAATTATTGATTTTTCGAAAGATGGACAAGTTTGTCATAAACCAAGAAAATAATCCAAATAATGATAAACCGCTAAAACGAAAGTCGCAGGCGGAGAAGGATAAACAATACGAAAAGAAACGAAAACGTGAATATCAACAAACATGGTTAATCGATTTTCCGTGGTTGCGATACAAGGAAACTTTTCTTTAGACAATAAAATTAGCTTTTGCAAATGGACAAATATTTGTTTGGAAATAAGTTAAATGATTAACAAATCAACTCAATAAATCAACATATATGTAAGGCATAGTACCACTTCAACAAAAAAGTATGGGCAAGTGACTTTTTTTTCCGGACAAGTACAATTTCCATTTTGACTTGTGCGGGGACAAGTGCTCAGATGAGATATTTCTACACCCCTGCATGTATATACAAATTAAGTTTATACTTTTATATTTATATTAGATTTAATACTACTGAAATAATTGGTTATTGTTGTATTGTAATTTTATAGAATACTTATCATTACTTTACAGGTCCTCCTAGTAAACGACCCAATATGGGTGTCATCAGACAGATCGGATCAGTCATGAGACATACAATGGTGAGTCATTGCTTAAAGATTAGCATTTTAACCAAGTTGGTTTGATGAAACTTAGGTTTTTGGACATTGTCTCAAGTTTTAGTTATCCAATTGACTTTAAAATATTTTAAATTGGCTTCAGACAAATAAAGTACAGATTGTTCTGAGATATCAGACATCTGTCATTCACCATTTTTGTCCATTGATTTTGCGAAAAATGTGTTTATTGGTTTCTGAACATCAACTTGGATTGACTTGAAATTTCAAAACTAGCTGTAGACATAAAATACAGGTTAAGTTTACATCAGAGTTTTTCTTCTTCATTTATCAGCAATTTTAATAATGAAAGGCAACTTGGCTTATGCATGCTGATGCTTTTATGACTTTATTAAATGTTGTTTGTAGATATTTTCTAATTGAGTAATTGAAAGCAACTGTTAAAAGATAAGTGATTACAGTCTGTAGTGTTTGATTTAACAAAGTGTAACAACTCGGATAAAGGCAGATTGTTATAAAAATATACTAGCTTCCATATACTTACTTTGACTTGTATTAAAATTTTCTCCAATTGGCCGTCTTTTCCTAACAAAAATTAATTGCCAAAGCTACTACCGTTTAATATTCCTGAAGTTAGAATTTCATCATTTTGTATTTTATAAATATTATCTATCAAAAGCATTAACATCGATAGCTAGCAGTAGATATGTATGTCCCCACTATGAGGACATTATTCTTACTGTCATTCTGACCAGTCTTTTTATTGCATTTTATATCATTTTACAATTTTACATATCTGGTTTTTTACTGCCGATGGCACACATAACTATTTTATATGGAGACAGTTGCAAAATTTATATCTAAATAACTAAAATCACTGAACAGTATATCAACGGACTAACATGGACATTGAGGTTAGAATGAGGAATAGTTTTGCCACTTCTTTATTTCAGAGAGGAAATGTTATGAATCATCATATGAATGGACGAGGTAGAATGCAGATGATAAACTGGATAGATGCTCCTGATGATGTATACTTTGTTGCCACAGAAGCAACCAGGTAAGCAAATTAATTCAATAGTGTATCTTAGTCATTTTGTACTTAAAACATTAGGTTAACACACAGCCTCGTTGATGTCTATCTCCACCAACCACATTGGTGGTGTAATGGTTAGTGTGCTTGACTTGAGTGCGGTAGAACGTGGTTTCAAGCCCCGATCAGGTCAAACCAATGACTACAAATTGGTATTTTCCGCTAAGCATGCAGCATTTCAGTGAGCTAGCACTATACAAATCCAACTAAGTGTGTTGGTCTAGTACAAAGCAAACCTCATTATCTCATTGAAAATTAACTTGTTCTCGCCATGATATAGCTCTGAACAAATTGCTGAGTTGGCATTAAACAACAATCACTCACACTATCTCCGGCCAGGTCCAACCAAATACTATAAATTTTGTATTTGTTAGCCGAGTTGCGACAAAGTCGAACTCGGTTTATAATATAATGAATGTTGTCCGGGCGTCAACTTTTTCATTTCCACACAATATCTTAAGAATGAAATGTCTGATCTAAATGAAACTTGGTACACACATGCCTGGTGGTGAGAGGAGGAAGCCTATCAATATTGAGGTTTGTAGGACAAAGGTCAAGGTCACAACTTCTAAAAATAGAACAAAAATTAGATACTTTTTTCGTTTCCGCACAATATCTTTAGAACAAAATGTAGCATCTAAATGACACTGGGTACACATATGCCTGATGGTAAGAGGAGGAAGCCTATCAATATTGAGGTTTGTAGGACAAAGGTCAAGGTCACAAGTTCTAAAAATAGAACAAAAATTTGATAAGAACGAAATGTTGGATCTAAATGAAACTTGGTACACACATGCCTGGTGATATAGAACAGTAATTTGATACTTTTTAACCAGAACATTGTCTGAGGGTTCTTAACTAAGGTTCAGAATTATATAACTAGACATTGTCCATCTATATGTTCGCAACTCGGCTTTTGCACCTACCTATTGACTTGTTTCAGTGAGCTAGCACTACAAAAAATCAACTAGGCATGTTGGTCTAATTAAAATTTATCTCCTAAAAAAGCAACTTCTTAATGATCACTTGGTGATGAACAACAATCACATGTCAGGTTAACATTATTTTATAGAAGTATTCATGATATCAAGGAGCATTTATAGAGTAGAATTATGTTCTGCAGCATTCATGTCAGTAGTTCATCCAGTTTCTACCTGCTGTGAAGATAATCCTACTAGAAATGTCATATACATGCAAAATAAAATGTGGTTAAATATAAACATTAATTTTATGATTTCATTTGTAGGAAAATTCGTAGACAGTTAAATTCACATGATTTCAAGAGAACAGCTAGAAACCCTTGGAGACAGCTACCTATAAAACCTTTACTTCATTCAGATGTGGTTGTACTAGATTGAGGGCCGTCCGTGTGTAGTGTCAACTGGGTGTTTTGTTTCTAATCAACGCAATAACCTGTAAGCTGATCAGAGTGTATGTGTGGATACGGGGAAAACATTTGGCACTCTAGAAAAAAAACCAGTTTGAATAAAAACAATTCAGGTGGATTGATGGTGTGTGATATAAATGTATTATGTATGGCAAATTTGACTTCAGATGCCATAACTTCAGCTTAAAGCATTGCTTTCAAAGGGGGATAACCATTGGACAGAAAACCAAACCATAAAACCATATGTACAGTCATCATTATTTTTGTACATCATTTTCTACTCAGGAAGTGGGATTCTTACCAAATTCTGAGCTTTTTTTTGTTTGATGATAAGCTGTTATTTTCTAAAATATGAAATATACAAATGGATATCTTTAATTTCCTGACATTTTGATGAATCATTGATTAGTACATTAAGCAGTTTTGTTTATGATTGTCAGTTGGGTTTGAAAATGTTTTAAATCATAAACATCTTATCATTTATCAGTAATCATTAACATCCATTCATAAGTATGATCGAGCCCATAAATCATGATAATTCCACAATATGTTGTCACTAGTAATTATTACAGGCTGTTCTACATGATAATAATGATAACCACATAGTATTGTGTTCATGTTAATATTAACATGATTAATCAGCAATATTATGACAATTGTCGCTATCATGGTTATCCATTTGTATATTTTTGTGGTCTGTGACCTTTCAATGTATTTGTACAGATTTTTATAGCATTGACTGAATATATCTAACTTATTGACTCAATCAAGTTGAATTAAAAATGAAAAAACAATGTTTTAGTTCAAATTAATTTATTATTTAACATTATGGAGCAGTATTTATCATTGGACCTGTTGGATGTCATTATACCAGATTTCTTTAAATTTGAAAAAAAATATTTCTTCATGAAATTAGACATTTTCTCCATGAGTAAACCCATGGCCAATCACATCAATACACTCCATTCGTCTCCTGTGGGTCAACTGACAGAAATCATTGTAGTCTTTGTGTACTTCCAATCAACAACAAAAAAAGTCTTTTAGCTCTTTGGGTCATGTGATGTATTATGTTTTAATCTACTTCTCTGTAACCACTAGATCAATTCGGTTGTTTCGAATCATTTCCATTCCGTCAAAATTTTGTTATTTTCGTCTGCCAGATCACGTGATTTCGATGGGAACTGCTGGCCCTGAGTTTCCGGTGTCAATGTACACAACAAAAACTCCAATCGATATGTGCCGTTTTAACGTTCGATTCTCAAGTTAAAAATATCTTAACTTTTTCTGTAAAAGACAGATATCAATTAAATTATTTTATTTGTATCAAAGACTTCAACGCAGAGACAAATAATTCTTTAAAATTAAATTTGTTTTCTTTCTTTATTTGCGGCTGTCAGCATCATGAAAGGAAAACGATCTGCCTTTATGTATATATTTCTTATATAAGACAGATAGTGGGGTACCGAACACCAGTATTTATTCAGCGTTTTCCTTGGCGTTTCCATATTACAATTATTTATAATCTACCGCATCTACGACTATGATATGCTGACATTGTCACAGTAATAGCGTAAACACCGGAAGTCGCCTGCCAATTTGTTCAGAACTCAAGACACGAAAAAGACGGAACGTGGTCGTAAATTGACATGATTCAAAACAACCAAATTGGAACCAAACTTGGTAGGAAAATTCAGTGGATGGTCCATTAAAAAGTATGGTTTTTTTGTTGTTGATCAGAAGTACACAAATGAAACCAGATTTCAAAAGGTGTTGTCAGTTTTTAATCTTCTGTGAAAACCATCTGACAATTAGAACCATTTACAACTGTGTTATCACTTCTAAAGTTGTCAGTTCAAATGCTGCTTATGACGAGGTGTACTTGATACAACATTATGTGATAAAGTTTGTCAGTGACTTGTGACAGGTTGAGGATTTTCTCTGAGTACTCCGGTTTCCTCCACCTATAAAACTGACCGCCACAATGCAACCGAAATATTGCTGAAAGTGGCATTAAACACCATTGAACCATAACCCTGAAAGATAAGAAAGAATGACTAATGCAGTAGTGGTTACAAATCATATTGTTTCCTCTAATAAAGAATGACTAATGCAGTAGTGGTTACAAATCATATTGTTTCCTCTAATAAAGAATGACTAATGCAGTAGTGGTTACAAATCATATTGTTTCCTCTAATAAAGAATGACTAATGCAGTAGTGGTTACAAATCATATTGTTTCCTCTAATAAAGAATGACTAATGCAGTAGTGGTTACAAATCATATTGTTTCCTCTAATAAAGAATGACTAATGCAGTAGTGGTTA
>MJUT01061363.1:157223-169690 GCA_002080005.1 Gigantidas platifrons
TTTTATATTGTAGATTGTTTGTACATATATCAAAGATGTGCATGTGGTAAGGATTTTCATTTTTGTGCATTTTTACTAAAAATATAGATTGTTGAACTTAGCCATTTTTGTGTGAATATGCCAGAAAGGGTACATGGTTTGTTTGTGCAACTCCTCCTACAGTTTGTAAGTTAGGAAGTTTTTACATTGCAGAACATTTGTACTCATATCAAAGATGTGCATGTTGTAAGGATTTTGATTTTCATGAATTTTACCAAAAAATATAGATTATTGAACTTAGTTATTTTTTTTTATTTGTGAATTTAGCTGAAAGGGTACATGGTTTGTCCGTGCAACTCCTCTTACAGTTTTTATGCTACGACGTTTTTATTTTTGTTGAATGTGATTAAACATTATAATTTGACAAATAATATATTTTCCGTGTAGACTTAGTTTTCAATAATCTTGGACACGGTCAGAGTGAAGCGGGGGGTATTAGTCCCGCTATGCGGACAGTTCTAGTTCAATCAACGAAGTGTTTTTTAAGAGGACCATCTGATCAACAACAATAAAACTCTTTAAAGGACCATCAAGTGAACATTCTTACCAAGTTTGGTTCCAATTGTCCCAGTGGTTTCTGAGAAGAAGATAAAATGTAATAGTTTAGGAACAATGCCGGATGCAAAGTGATGTCGATACATCACATGACACTTTCATTCAGGTGAGTAAACAAGACAAAACAACATACATTGTACATATATATCTTTACTTTGTAAACAGATTACTTGTTACATACATTGTACATATATATCTTTACTTTGTAAACAGATTACTTGTTACAATAACTAGTTGTTTGATGACAACAATGACTTTAATTTTATGTTTCTTCATTGAGTTGAGAACATTTTTTCTATCGACATTCACTGATGAGAACTGTATGTTTAACATGATCCCCATAATTTAAAAAGCCCATATTGAAATCAAACTTTATCTGAATGAACTGAGATCTTTGTTCTAATACCAGCTACATTTGTCCAAATGATGTCCTACTAACAACAGGTTTAGGTTTTCTGTGTATCGTATCATCATAAGATTTAAATGTCATTGTTAATTGAGGACCTGTATTCCATTTAGTGCCAGCATCATCTAGAACAAAGCCTGAGATCTGAATGTTATATAGTCCTGCTGTAGGGAACGACAAGAGAAAACTACACGAGAAATAATCCTTGTGTGCTTTTACTATTTCTTCATAATTTCTGTTTGGATCTTTACTCTAAAATATATATAAACCATGTAATTTTATTGAGAAAGTAAATAGTATTTAATAAGCAGTTTACTGCCACTTCTAATAATATCACCAAATAGTTCATGACACTGAGGGCCATATGACAGCTAAGGGTCAACCTGTGTTGACTGACTGACTTAACGCCTGTGTTGTGTTACCTTTTGATGAGATGACGCCGTCTGCTTTGTACTAGACTAACACATTTTGTTAGATTGTTATAGTGCTTGCTCACTGAAACAACAGTCCTCTGGTAGACATGAATATGATCCTTCATTTGGACATATAATACTAATTATGTGCCAACCAGTCTTTGTTCTTATTCCTTAATCCTGTGTGCTAAGTGGAGTAGTAGCAAATACCAATTTTATAGTTTTTGGTTTCATCTGACCAGGGCTCAAACTTGCTATCTACCACACTCAAAGTGAGTACACTGACCATTACACCACAGATGCTGTTTTATCTTCTTAGATGATTTGACACTTGTTTTTAACTAATTTTTATATCTTTATTTTGTTTTCACAGACTAAAGTTGTGAGTTCAGATTTCACTCAGGCAGTGTGTACTTGATACAACATTATGTGATAAAGTTTGTCAGTGACTTGCGGCAGGTCTGTGGTTTTCTTTGGGTACTCCGGTTTCCTCCACCTTTTTAACTAACCTTTACATCTGTATTTTGTTGACTAGTTATCTCTGTTTTTAAAGATATGCATATCTGACTAACTTGTCTAAACATTTGCTGGTTAACTAACCTTTACATCTGTATTTTGTTGACTAGTTATCTCTGTTTTTACAGATATACAGATCTGACTAACTTGTCTAAACATTCGTTGTTTATGTTCTATAACACCCTCTACTTTGAGAGTAAACAGTGTATTATAATGAACAAGAAGTGGTTCCATCCTCATGTTTTGTTGGGGTGTAACTGCAAGCTGTAACAAAATAAACAACACAACATTTAGGAAAATCAAATTTAGGTCTTTTTAAAAGTTTGGAAAATCGATGAATTTTCAAACAAGGAAAGTTGTCTCAAACCACAGAAATTGGTACATAATTTCAAATAAAATAGATTTCCCATATTTTTATAAAGGTTATAAAGGTGTGTTTACACAGTCAAATTTTACCTTCACACTTCTGTGCTCACGGTGATGAATGTGAAGGGTTGGGTGTTTAGACAATCAAATTTTTTCATAAATTTTTTGATCAGACGTGTGCAAGGTGCACTTTATATATATTATTTTTGTATTTTGTTTTTAAAAATAATTAAATTCATTGGATAACCTACATATACAAAGTCATGACTCATGACAGCATCGATTCACTACACGATTACCATAAAGTTGAGGCTGTCAACCCTACTTAACAGGCCTAAAGGAAGATAGAATCCATTCTATTTTTAGTATCAATCCGTACTCCTACATGTGGTGTGACATATGTCGACCAGACCTTATAAGAAACAGAAGGTATTTGTTCAGTGATTTGTCCTATTTATTAAGCTAAATAATAATGTGGATGCTGTCATGTTTATAGTTTGACAATAATGATGTCACTGATATGAAGATGACGTCATATAAATATTGACCAAAGGATCACTTTCAACAATATGAAATCAAACAAAAGAAATGCTCTTAAGTGCACTGTTCTGTCAATGGCAACCAGACCATCAGAAATTGCAACCCAATTTCTGTTTCTGACAATTTTGATCACTTAAATTTTTATTCATATTACTATTATTCAGATCATTTTAAATGGGAGGATCAGTAGCTCTAATGTCACCATCAGAGCTACAGTTCTACAGCTAAATGTACCCCGAAATATTCTATAACCATGTACTTATGACTTACATTTAGTTTTGTTGTTTGTAGAGTCTGGAAGAAATACCAACGATATCTAAATCTACCTCCCCCCATCTCCCAATATTCTACAATCTGACCATGTACTTATGACTTACATTTAGTTTTGTTGTTTGTGGAGTCTGGAAGAAACACCGAAGATATGTAAATGTACCCCCACCTCCCATATTCTACAATCTGACCATGTTTTTATGACTTACATTTAGTTTTGTTGTTTGTAGAGTCTGGAAGAAATAGCGAGGATATCTGAATGGTACTTGTAATAAACTCTGTACACCCTTACATAGGAAATCCATGTGCTATAAATAACAATATTAATCTTAGAGGTAAAAATATATAATTAATTAATATAGAAATATAAAATTGATTAACAATAATAATCTGATAGGTAAGAAGCTAAATACAACTTGTGGTGTTTATCTATATCAAAATGACTTTATACATGAAGGTTAGTGGATTTATTAAACACATATGATGCATTTCCCATAGCCTACAATACTGTCTTTCGCTTAAAAAAATGTTTTTCTATTTTCTATTAGAATAAAATAATTCATGAAAATCATAGTTTGTATGACATTTCAACATGGGTAACATTATTTTCGTTGCATTTTATCCCTTGATATCACTCAGGATAAAATGTTTGGGAAAAATAATGTTACCTATGTTAAATGTCATACTGACTGGCTTCCATGATATATTTCTTAAACAATGGAATAATCCTTTAATGTGAAAATCATATTTATGAAAAAATCGTTTTGGTAGAGCATGATTGTATGTCTATAAAAAGAAGGTGGTCTTGAACTAGTCATTTTTTTTAGATTTTGGTAATAAACCAACTGCATTTTGAGATGTTTTAAAGAAAATTTATACTGTAAATTCAGAAATTAATGCGATGTTTTTATTAATGCGAAAAATGTGACTGGTCAGCGATCGCAATAATTAAACCTCGCATTTTTTAATTAATGTTCATTCTCTTGACCAGTTTCTGTTTGATTTATATCCCTTTCCTTACACAGGTAAGATCGACAGGTGCATGTTATAGATTACTGACACCTAGGAAGCGGTGAAGCATGTACATGTTTATTGATTGTTTTGATTACAATTTCCTGTGTAGATATGTCTAGGGACACAAATAAAGTGTGTATTTAAACATCAGTGTTTCAATGTTTTTCAAAATAATGACTTGTCAGTTTCATTCGATGTTTTTTCGTCGTAAGGGTAGATCAAACATATTTTAGTTTCTCATCGATCTAATTATTTTAAAACTGTGTTAATAAATGTCCGATTTTTATTTTATTTTATTTTATTTTGGCACGGACCTCAGGTGTGTAGTGGTTATTGGTGGCTTTTCATTTAACCCCACGTTTGGTGGTCATGGTCGTTTTGTCGGTGGCAAGGGCGTTGACGATCTTGGTATTAGCAGCTTTCATTTTATCAGCAGCTTCGTTGCTTGTAGCTTTTGCAGGGTCTGGTAGACATAAGACAATGTCATCTGGAGCGTGTTTCTTAGTGACAAACTTCCACGATTGCTCCCCCAAAAATTCATCTATTTATGCATTTTTTTAATTTTGAATTACCGTATAGTTAATTGAGCAATATTTTATTTTAAAATATCACTTTGAAAAAAAGCAGACTAACATTTGTTTGTTAAACTGAGCTTGTTCCGATAAAAGATTCATACAAGCCATAATTCTTTTAAACTGCCGTTTTTGTTTACTTATTTATTTTGTACAATTCAATTGATCTTTCTTTGAAATTTCATTAACCTTTATATCACCCAAGCCAAGCCCCAAGCCTTCGGATGTTCAATTACTGTCGACTCGGCACGTGACTAAAATTCACCTGTTACAAAAGTTTCTAGATCCCCACACGCACGCTTTGATCGATAATACATTTCCAACATGTGGAAAGCTTTCTAGATTGTCAATCACCTGAAAAATGTGTGTACAAAGGGATATGTGTATTCACTTTAATTAATGGTAAACATGGCATGTGGCTTACAAGGGGATTAACGACATACAAATACGAAAACGAAAACGCACGTTGAGATAAAAATTTACATCAATTTTTTTCCTTCTCTATCTTGGCGCGTCGCAATAATTAAACCTCGCATTTTTGCCAGCGGTTGAGGAATCACAATAATAAATGCACGCAATAATTTCTGAATTTACAGTATCTGTTCTGACAGTAAAAAACCAAAGAAATTTTTTCGTGAAAATAGAGAACCAACACTTTTACAGCCGGATCAAGAGATTTTTAGTCTTCCTAATGACCAATAGGCCAACAGGCAGAACTCTGCAATTGCCTAGCCTCAAATCTTAAAATACACAAAGTAGCCTTACCTCATATCTTAAAGTACTCACAATAGCCTACCTCTGATATTAAAATACTGACAGTAGCCTTACCTCATGAGTGAGAGCCAAGTTACTACTTTTTAAAATGTGGTTTAAATCTTTCTGTATGTTCACAAGAGTTAATGACAGAACATCACCACATTCTGTGGAAACAGGAAATGACCTTGACCTGTATAAATAAAATCAAAAGCATTCTTGAGAGAACATTTTAAAATTAAATAGATAAGGATGTTACATTGTATAGAAAAGCAAGATATTTACTGGAGAACTTCCTCACAATCTGTAGATAGGTGTATGACCTTGACCTACACAAAAACAAGAGGTACTGAGACAAAACATCACCCAATTCTGTAGATATAGAAAAATTAAATTAGTCTACAACTAAACAAAAATATTCTTTATAACTCATTTTGTCAATATTTTTTTGTTTTTTGTTAAAATGATTTCTGACTTCATACCTAAACATCAATTTTACTTTCCAATTTACACTAGGACTGAGAGATGAAACAGCCATTAAAAACTCATTCAAATTGGATGCAAAAAAAAAAGGTATACCTTTCCAAATAAATGAAATTTTAGTCGAAGTATTTTAGTTATCATTTGGAAATCATATAATATTTTCAACAAATCAAGGGCCATAACACAGGAACAATAAAACTGTCAAATTCAAACTTAATTGGTATTCTGTCGATCATGATATTTTGCTATTTAATTCAGCAGTATTTTATTTATCATTGCCTAACCCACAATATTTACCTGGAATGATCTGTCTGTATAACAGAAAACACGCCTGCCTTCATCACTTCACAACAATACTGTAATCTTAATGTTAAGAAAAATAGTGCCAATTTACAATTCAATATCCTGTCAATGCTCTATCTACTATTGGTATAACTTAAATTTATGTTAACCTGTTATAAAGATAACTTAATATTGTGTTAACCAGCTATAAATAAAACATAACCTTATGCTAAGTTGTTTTAAATATAACTTAACCTTATGTTAACCTGTTAAACAGATAATTTAACTTCATGTTAACCTGTTAAAAAGATAATTTAACTTCATGTTAACCTGACATAAAGGATACTGTGTAATTGTGTTTAATGTCTGTTGATCAGCATCAAAACATGTTAAATATAATTCTCCAAACTTTTCTATCAAGTTTTCATAATCTTTCATACACTTTGTTAACTGAAAAATAAATAAATTATGAACAAGATATTTTATGTATGTTGTCAGTGGAGATAAATTAGATACTGACATATATATTAAATAATTCTTTTTCTGTTCTAATCCAGTTTTTGCAGTTTTTTGTGAGAGTTGGTGTTGCTATATTTAGTTCTGACACACACAATGATGACAATATCTATCTTCATTAAAAAAAAATTTAATTACAGATAAAAAAAATGATTTAAATTTGTGACTTGCCTGTGATAAGATCTGTCCACATCTAGATATTTCCTGTCCATTTGTTAGAGCCAGGGCTGTAGCAATGGCTGGTGGTGGACATGTCCTGAATGTATTACAAGTTTGTAGTAACTGGGCATGTGTCTGTAACAATTCAATCCTTAAATCAACCAAATCTGCCTGGAACTGCATGGGGAAAATTTGTGTTGATGCTGCCTATACAAATATATTAAAAACAAATATTTACATACTCAAAAAGATCACTTACAGTATAAATATCACAAGAGCATGAAAAACGTATGATAGGTACCAGTAATATGACTCTAACTCAATACTAGACTTATTGACAGTTACTGGAAGTCAATCTGGACAGGGGCCTGCATGGCTCAGTGAGTTAGGTAGTTAGATTACCTAACAACTCATACAAGCCTATCACCAATATGGCGTGGGTTCAAGCCCGGCTTTTTAAATTACAAAAAAGGGTGTACTTGATTCGCAGCTGTAAGTGATAAAGTTTACCAGTTGCTTGCACATGGTCGGTGGTTCTCTCCAGGAACTCCAGCTTCTTCCATCACTAAATCTGGTCGCCATGATATAGCTGAAATATTGCTGAAAGTGGCGCTAAAACACAAAAAAAAAATCAATCTGAACACAGCAATTGTAACATCATTCTACTCTTTCTGACTTAGAAGGCAACAAGAGGAGGCAATTTTGACTTTTATTTTTATGTCACATGAGTACATAAATATGGTGTATCTTCTAGATCTTCTAAAAAAAAAAAAAAAGAAGTTAATGGATGATTATGATACACTTAGATTGTTACTTAAGATCAAGTCAACAATATTTTAGCTATAGTCATGACAACACATTATAATATGTTGCCAGTTTCTGTGAGCTGAGCAATGGTAAAAATGTTGAGTGTACATTTTTTGTATTACAGTCAAGATTTAGTAATATTAAGTCTGGTATTAACACCTGGTGTGTCCCCATTATATAATCATAGCTCAATGTTATAAAAATTAAAAACAAGAAGAGTTTACTAAAGGGAGATAATCTGTATACCTTTAGTGATGCCACAGACTTCTGATAACACAACAGAGTTTTTGTCATGCCACTGTCATCTCTCTCTTTCATTAGATAACTTTCTGCTTCACTCACTTCCTGTAAAGCCACCATCCAAAAATGTAGATGTTCTGATGCAACCTACAACATAAATAAAGACAAAAGTTGTTGGACACAGCATATTCAAAGTTTTAGGAATACAATACAAACATTAAAATATACAGTTCCTAAATAATGTAATTATTAATAGAACTAAGGTTCTCCTGCCTCATGTATAGGTGATCTTAGCTGATTTAGGTTATCCTGTGTAGGCCTTTTGTTTTATTGCTTCCAAATATTTAAATTATTTGGTTTTCCAATCTTTTGATTTTGAGTGTACCTGATGAATGTTATTCCAGAAATATGTTGTGTGTGCTAAATTTTATATTTACGTGTCTATTAAAGCTAAGATGTAATGTTCATCAGAGAGCCCTGTACTTACTAAATGAGACAAAGATGTAAATAATTCTGATGCTATAGGGTGTTGTCCATATCTCATTGCCTGTCTTGCTAACTTATACATGAACCACGGTGATTTATGTCCATTACGTAGAATCAGTTTCTGTATTTCTGTAGGAACTGTTTCACTCCCAGCTGCTTGGAATATGAGGGTTCCTAAATAAGTCTACAAAATAAAAGTACAGAGAGCTGCTTGGAATATGAGGGTTCCTAAATAAGTCTACAAAATAAAAGTACAGAGAGCTGCTTGGAATATGAGGGTTCCTAAATAAGTCCACAAAATAAAATTAAAACAGAGAGGAACCCAATCATAATTACTTCTAAACATATATAAAACAAGAAATGTGTGCATCACAAAATACGCCCATCTATATAAATAGGGTTTTTCCCCTTCCACATGGGAATCATGTGGCCAAGTTTGGTAAAGATCCAATATACAGAACTAAAGTTATTGTACGGAAACGACCCTGTTGTCAAAAATTCTATTAATAGTAATGGTGACCTTAACCTTTGACCTAATGACCTCAAAATAAATAGGGTTCTTCAACTTCCACAGGTGAATCATGTGGCCAAGTTTGGTAAAGATCCAATATACAGAACTAAAGTTATCGTGCGGAAACGACCCTGTTGTCAAAAATTCTATTTATAGTAACAGTGACCTTGGCCTTTGACCTAATGACCCCAAAATAAATAGGGTTCTTCCCCTTCTACAGGGGAATCATGTGGACAAGTTTGGTCAAGATCCAATATACAGAACTAAAGTTATCATGTGGAAACGACCCTATTGTCAGAAATTCTATTTATAGTACTGGCGACCTTGACCTTTGACCCCAAAATAAATAGGATTCTTCCCCTTCCACAGGAGAATCATGTGGCCAAGTTTAGTAAAGATCCAATATACAGAACTAAAGTTATCGTGTAGAAACGAACCTGTTGTTAAAAATTATATTTATAGTAATGGTAACCTTGACCTTTGACCTAATGACCCCAAATAGATGCGGTTCTTCCCCTTCCACAGGAGAATCATATGGCCAAGTTTGGTAGTGATCCGATATACAGAACTAAAGTTATTGTGCGGAAACCTGTGTGGACGCCCACACGCCGCCCACCATACCCAATCACATAATACGGCCCGTCTCGAGACGGGCGTATAAAAAGTATGAATGTGAACTGTTTTGAATATATATTCTCTGTTTACAACGGAAATTATCTATGAATATAAGAAAACATCAGTAAATCAATTAAGAAACCCACTTATGTACTGTGGAATAAATACATTACAGAAATAGACCTCATGTTTATCAAATCAATGTGGCAATTTTATAACAACCATAAACTGGCCTTGTAAACAATTACATTGGTGGCTATTTACCTTATAGAACTAAAGTTAGTGTTTATTAAATGTTTGTCATGCTTTACAATGACCTTGAACTTGTTGTTAATCAGAAGTGGTGGGAATAAATACCAAATACAGGTGAATCTCGTTATGTCAAACTCGGTTATCTCGAAATTTCGGCTTTCTCAAATTTTTTTTCAAGTCCCGAACAAAACCTAGTGCTTTTCAACTGATTTTACTCCTTTTACCTCGAACTTCGATATGTCGAAAATTCGGTTGTCTCAAAGTAACTTTTCAGTCCCAAAGGTGAAAATCAATGCAAAACATGTTCGTTATGTCGAACTAATAATTAAAATAAATGCAAACAATGTTTGTTATGTCAAACTGATAATTAACCTCAATAAACAGATGTCAAAGTGTCAAATTTATGGCTTGCATCATTCATCTTCTCTGTTAATTAAGCTTTATCAATTTTGTTAATTGTTGTTATTATTATAAAGAAATGTGTAAACTAGCTGTTTTTAATTTTAAATGAAGCAATCAAGTGATAATCAAATTAAATCAGTTAAATCACTAACAATTATTTATTCTTACGACTTTTCCCATATCATTTGATGTGGCAATGAAACAGGTGGCGCTTGGGTCATAGTAAAATACGGATTATGTTAATTAGGTAATTTTCGCCGAAATTTTATTTCATGTACATCTTCTATTGTGTCGTGTATAAACAGTCGGTAAAAAACAAAGGTTAATTATAAGATTGGAATTTTCAGAAAATTATCCCCATAGGTATAAAAAGCTGTTCCAACCTCCGCCAGCATTACTGATGACAACATTGTAGAAGAAATTATCTCAGCACGCGACATCGAGATCGACGACACCAGTGACCATGAGGAAGATGATACAACATCAGCACCCATCAAAAGACCGATGGAGGAAGTTTTAAGAGCATGCGACATCATCAGAGATCAACTTGAGTGTAGCGAAAATTCTGATACTGCATTAATGCAATTCAACGTAGTGACCCGTTTTTTGATGAAACAACATTTATATAAATTGTGTACTGTGCAAAGTGACATTTCAAGTTTTTGTCAATCTGCTGAAACGAATTCTAACAAAGACTGAGTAAATTGCTTGATACATTTTGTTTGTATTTTATAACATTTTATATGCATTTTATTGACAAATCGTTTCATTAAATATTTCGTATTCTTCAAATAAAAACATTGTGTATTGCCATATGACAATTGTTGACAAAGAGATTTCAATCTTCAGAAATTCATTCTTACTTATTATTAATTATACTGAGTAAATTGCTTTTATATGTTTTGTTAGTGCTTGATACATTCTGTTCCTATTTTATAATATTTTATATGCGTTTCATTGATACATTCGTTTCATTAAATATTTCGTATTCTTCAAATGAAAACATGTGTGTATTGCCTGCCATGATGTTTCCTTTGTATGAATAAACGTGAGTTTATCTTGTTAATAAAGTTATTCATTTATGTACAGTTCGTCGTTAGTTGATTAATTATTTATCATTGTAAATAAACGATAAAAACATTACTGATTTTCATTACAAAAGAAAATAACATATAAATTACACAAAACAAAACAAGGAAGTATGCGACGATAGTGTCAACATTACACAAAACAAAACAAGGAATTATGCGACGATAGTGTCAACGGAAATAAAATTAAAAAAGAAACATGCACATACCAAATTAAAAACAACTGATATGGATATCAAAAACTAAAAAAAAAAAACATCATGAGGTCGGAAAATTGATATAACATTCCAAATGGAGTTACTTCCCCTTTCATGGACATCGAATTCTTGCACTCCTCTTTAGTCGAACTACGGATAACTCAAATTTTTTTCTCTGTCCGCTGTGGTTCGAGATAACGAGATTCAACTGTATGTGGCAACATTACACTGACTTGAAACAGACCATGTTGATAGTATTGAGGAGGATATTGTTGACCTGTCAACAAGTTAATGACCTTAACATTGTAAAAATAAACGTGGGTGAGTTAGGATGTGATCGATAAAGCAATGTTAAAATGACCTTAATTTGACCTTCGTATAACCAAAACATTAATAATAAGTAAGAATGTTATTATTATTATTATTATTACATAGTTTTTATATAGCACATTTTCTAATATTAAAATTACTCAAAGCACTTTAAAATGTTGTAGACATTACAACTTTACAATGACATTTACTTGAACTATTATTGATAAACTTACCTTCACTTGACCTTGTTGACAAATAGCACTACTCTGTAGCAAGGACAATATGTTAGGAATTATATCTCGTATATAAATATGATTCTCTGATCCAATAGCTGCTAAACCTTCACACAATATCAAAGCATGACTCTCTGAAATAAAAATTATGCACAATTACAGGGGTTCTTGTATTATGTATGTATAACACACAATTACAGGGGTTCTTGTATTATGTATGTATAACACACAATTACAGGGGTTCTTGTATTATGTATGCATAACACACAATTACAGGGGTTCTTGTATTATGTATGTATAACACACAATTACAGGGGTTCTTGTATTATGTATGTATAACACACAATTACAGGGGTTCTTGTATTATGTCTGTATAACACACAATTACAGGGGTTCTTGTATTATGTCTGTATAACACACAATTACAGGGGTTCTTGTAT
>MJUT01061363.1:173109-193449 GCA_002080005.1 Gigantidas platifrons
TATAACACACAATTACAGGGGTTCTTGTATTATGTCTGTATAACACACAATTACAGGGGTTCTTGTATTATGTCTGTATAACACACAATTACAGGGGTTCTTGTATTATGTCTGTATAACATGTTTTTGTGGTGTTTAATAGCTTGGGATGAGAGGTAGTTAATAGTTTTGTTAATATTGGTTGAATTCTAATGAATTTTTTTTAATTTCTTTCTTCATAATCATGAAACTCCTTGTACCATGTATGTATCACATCTGTACCAGATATTATATGTGGTTATTACCTTTTATTAGGCAGGTGTCAAAGATCCTTTAAAGATCATATTTTTTCATGTGTGAAAAGATGAAAATTTAAAGTATAGCGCATATATCCATTCTTAACATCCATGTATCCAATAATGGTGGTTTCTAGAGGTTTTAAGATATCAAACATGAAATAATGGAGAATATTGTAGAATATTGTAGTACATGTACCATAATTACCTTTCCTGCTAATTTCTACAATTTGTTTTTGATTGGTCAGGTAAATGATCTGTACCTGTGATGTCATAATTCCACCACAATATTTCATGCATCATATAAATCATATATATTAAAATTAAAATCTATAAATATTCTAATGTCATCATGTCAAAAAATTGTATTTGGATATTTTACAAAAAAGACTACCCAGTAGAGTGAAATCTGTCTAAATCAAACCTCCTTGGGACCACTTTGTGTGTTCAGAATAGACAGGTGTTTGGTTTATAGAGGTATAATCAACCAAATATTTCCTACATTGGGACATTGTATAAAATTTATACAGGATTCTGATTTATTCAGGATTTGTTTCAGACAGGTTTCACTGTATGTATATATATAATACCTACCACTACTGGTGGTCTCTAAGAGTTCTACGATTTCAGACAAGAAAAACATGGTAGTGTCTGGAAACTTTTTAACCAGTTGTACAGCACATTGTAAACACAACTGTAAAAAAAATTATATTCAGAAATTAGTGTTTTGCTTAGATTAACATTACATTCATTGATATCAATATCTTTATTAACATTACATTCAGTGATATCAATATCTTTATTTAACATTACATTCAGTGATATCAATATCTTTATTTAACATTACATTCAGTGATATCAATATCTTTATTAACATTACATTCAGTGATATCAATATCTTTATTTAACATTACATTCAGTGATATCAATATCTTTATTTAACATTACATTCAGTGATATCAATATCTTTAATATCTAATAATTACTCATAAAGATTACATGTACCAGTAGCTGCTTTCTAAATATTAGTTCTGTAATTGTTTATCATTAAATCAGACAGAACAATCCACTATACACTCATTTACTGATTACTGTATACAATTATCACAAATTTAATTCAATAGTCATATATAAGTACATAATTTTTTTATTCAAACAGACAATTTCACAATTTAGTTTCCTTGCTCAGTTATTAAATAAGATACATGTCTTAATTTAGAGAAAAGTCATTACTACCCAATTTACCTTCAGAACATTTTTGTCTTCATTTGTTGTACCCCAGACAGACAGACAACACTGTGTTGTCACAGCAAGTCTGGCACCCTCTACAGGATCCTGATCTAAACGAAACAATCTCCTCTCTAAAAAAGACAAATTCAATTATTGACACATTACTTACTTAGGGATCGTCTCAAAATGTGACAGTTTTTTTCAAATGAAGTTAGTTTCATTTGGCTCAGACCACCCACCCACCCCCTCCAAATGAAAGTGTGAAAAACCAAACTCCACCTAAAAATATAGGGTTTAGAACCATGTATTCTCCATATGCATGTCATGATAAAGGGTCTATCTAGATTATGAATCTTTATCCTTTCAAAATCACAGACACTTAATTTCATCGGGGTCCGACCTATAATCCGACAGTCCGACAAATGCTTTATTTCTTTGAAAGTTAACACTATAACATGTGTAATATGGGGCCAGAAACCGAACCATTTACTCACCAAAGAAAGGTCCAGAAATCGGAAACACGATCCCATAGATGGACAAACAATTGGCAGGGCCACACAAGAACTAAAAAAAATAAATAAACACATATATGAACAACACGGACTCCATAAAAACCTGGATCCAGTCATGATGAACCGGTAGTGTAAGTATCCCGTATAATTTTTAGTAGCGACGACTTCGGGCTTTATTCAAGTAGTGTGTAGCCGAGTCCAGCCAAGAAAATTCACTATTGAAAAGAAAGATGAAATAAATGAATACAAAGAAAGAAATACAAAAAAAAAAAGGAAAATACAAAAAGAAGAGCGTATCAGTGTCACCCCGCCCTTTATCATGGAATATTTATGTTAAAAAGCAATGTCGACACATCAATAGAGCTGGATACAATAATGTGTGTGAATTGATTGATTGATTGCTTAAGGTCCAGCAAGCAATATTTCAGTCATATTCAGGATGAGAAAAGTTTGTAAACAAAAAATCAGAAAGAGGGGACTCTGGGATGGGTCAACATGGGCAACGACTTAACACGGGAACTTGTTTTTCTGTCTCTTCCGACGACAAGTTGGTCCTATTTTTATTCCCCGGGATTCCGACGGGTGACCCTGCTATAGTCACCTTCTACGACAAGCGCATATATAAAAAGTTACGATTGAAGGAATAGTCCCAAAGTAACTCCTTATATCACGGAAACAAACAGCATCGGAATATGACAAAATAAACAACTGTGCCTTGATACGCCCCCCCACCCCCATTTTCAGGGATAGATTGTGACGTTACCAGAACTGATTCAACAGAAATTAATGGTGGGAATTCCTGGCCCTTTTCGTAATCTAAACTTTGGTGATTTCATTGGTATTCGAGTTGCTATAGTTGTGGAAGGAGTAGGGCATACATGGGCTATTTGTATTGTTCTGAGTGGGCATGTCCGACCGGAAGTGGTTCCGTTTTCCTGGATTGTAGGTAGTTTTCTTTTATCACAAAGATCCTATCGTATATTTCAGAATAACTCTATAGCTTTTATCTACCTGGGGGTGCGTACAGAGGTTCATCTCCTTGTCCTTATATGGCCTATATATACTGTTTTTCGTATGGACAATCAGACTGTCGGACTATCGGACTGTCGGATTATAGCTACGGCCTCGATTTCATCTAAGTGTACATATAATTCAACAAGCATACTGTACCAATAAAATGATATTTATAGATTAATATGGACATCTCTGTAATATGCATTCTTATAATAAATGCAAAGATCTGGACCACTTTAAAATGTTCCAAGAATCGAAAACATTATTTTTTTTAATTTGCAAAAGAAAACCGTTGCTTTTTCGTTGCATGTGATATTTAGTTGTACAGCAAACAGGAAACCAGAGCTGTGTACATATACATCCATTACTTATTCAGTACTAAAGAAACAGTACAATATACAGACTCGAAAGAAATTAAAACGATGTTCCATTCAATTTAATGCCATTTTTTAAGTGCAATTTTATAGATTTATTGACAAATCTCAATGTGCGATTTTGTTTTTTTTCCAAACGTGACAGCTGAAAACCACCCACCTACCAAACGAAACTAACTTCGTTTGAAAAGAACTGTCACATTTTGCAACGATCCCTTATTTTTAATAACTTTTTACATTTTCAAGGAACATAACCAATGTTTTCCCTAAGAACCTGCTGCCAGATGATTTGAGCAGTTCAGATGAAAAAGGTTACAATGTGTCATTAAAAATACAATGTACTTGAAGTGTTATTAAAAATATTACCATGTAATTGTAGTGTCATTAAAAATAGTTACAATGTAATTGTAGTGTCATTAAAAAGATTACAATTTACTTGTAGCATTCATTAAAGTCTGACAAAAAATATATCAAACAATACATACTAAAACTTTTGAAGCATATGGCTATGTTAGTATAAAACTCCATGGCTTTTGCTGACAGTGTTGCATTCTGGGATATGTAACATAAATTACATACTTCCTGGATCTTCTGCATGTCAGCTGCTGAAACTAGAAAACAAAAAGAAAATTGGTATATAAAAAAGTTTCAATAGATGACAGTTTATTACTGATTTAGTAGAAACAAGACTTAAAGTATATGTATTCATTGCTTCATAGTACATATTATTATACACTACTGTCAAATGCTGATTCTTCAATGTTTTGTTATATCTACCATTGTGCTAAAGGTCCTTTTCTCATCTTTATTTATAGCAATGTATCTTCTTGCAAAATCAGCACTTCCACTTAACATTGGTAAATACAATATGAACTTGATTTAAATATGTTTTACATGTATTTCAATGTTGTGCTCCTTCAAAAAGAAACTTTTAGGATCTACACTGTGAGTAAAATAAAATATGATGCCATAAAGGACTCATAGTTATTGATGGTGATGGTTCACGAGATATATTAGATACCCTCCTAACTGAATTTAGTACTGTTTGACTCTATTTTACCTATTTTGTTCCAGTATTGTTATAAATGCTGTTATAGTGACTACCGGAACCTTTGAACCGTAATGGAAGCGAGAGGTTGGCGCCGTAAAATCTGATTCAATCCATCATTTCTTTAGAAATGCCTGTACCAAGTCAGGACCATTGCGGTTTCCCAGTTTCCCGGTTGTTGACTGATTTTGTCTGTTTATTGATTTATGAGTTTTGACTTTCCCTTTAGAAGATTACTCTGTGTTCGCTGATTTATGAGTTTTGACTTTCCCTTTAGAAGATTGCTCTGTGTTCGCTGATTTATGAGTTTTGACTTTCCCTTTAGAAGATTACTCTGTGTTCGCTGATTTATGAGTTTTGACTTTCCCTTTAGAAGATTGCTCTGTGTTCGGTAATTTTGTTATTACCCTTACTTTTATACAGATCTATTTATTAAATGATAATTGTATACCTACCATCATGGGTGAGAAAGAGATGAAAGGCTACAGATCTATTTATTAAATGATAATTGTATACCTACCATCATGGGTGAGAAAGAGATGAAAGGCTACAGATTTAGCTAGAGTACCAAGAACTTCTAATACTGCTATTTTAACAGATGTAGACTTGGCTTGTAAAACAACTGTTATCAGACACTGAAAATATGAAGAGAGTAAAATGTAACACTTAAAAGTTCTAAACATAGGACGTACTGAATTACTTTGTATAGGACAGATAGTGACTGATTGATGTTTAATGTAAAAGTTCTAAACATAGGACGTACTGAATTACTTTGTATAGGACAGTGAGTGACTGATTGATGTTTAATGCCAACTCAGCAATTTTTCAGTTATATCATGGCGAGAACAAGATAATTTTAAATGAGATGATGATGAGGCCCACTTTGTACTAGACCAACACGCTTAGTTGGATTTCTATAGTGCTGCCTCAACAGTCTGCAGATAGACATGTCACCTCACTCATACACATTATTCTTATTAAGAGCCTACCAGTCTTTTATCTTTCTCCTTAATGCTGCGTGCTTAGCAGAGAAGCAATAAATACCAGTTTTATTATACCCCCCGCAAACAAAGTTTGGGGGGTATATAGGAATCACCCTGTCCGTCCGTCCGTCCGTCCATGTACCTTGTAAGCGCAACTCCTCCTAAACGGCTTATTGGATTTTTGTGAAACTTTATACAGTTGTAGTACACTACCTGCAGATGTGCATGAAGAAATATGGTCGCTGTCCAAAATTTGGAAGGGGAGATAATTCAACTTATACTTTCACGAAAAAGGGGGGGGGGCATGTACCTTGTCAGCACAACTCCCCCTAAACGGCTGATTGGATTTTTATGAAACTTTACACACTTGTAGTACACTACCTGCAGATGTGCATGAAGGAATATGGTTGCTGTCCAAAATTTAAAAGGGAAGATAATTAAACTTATACTTTCATGAAAAAGGGGGGGGGGGCATGTACCTTGTAAGCGCAACTCCTCCTAAACGGCTTTTTTGTGAAGTTCTGCTTATTAAATATATGGACAATGCTGAATGGTCAAAATTTGATGAACAACATTTTAAATTAAAAACAAATTAAAAGAAGCCATATCATTTTCGACATTTTGTTCATTGATTAGTGATACATATTTTGTACTGATCATGAGTTTTGGGTCCACAAAACTTTGAGTCATCCAAAAGTTGGACACATCAAACTTCAATGAGAAAAATTATTTGAATTCTATTGAATAAATTATAGACATGGACCATTTTTTGAAACAGCAAAAGTTTCACTTTAAATTTTTGTTCTTGATTTTATTAAACTTGTTTAGAAAGATAGAAATCTGTTATAAAATAATACAATACCTCAACAGATGAATATTTCCACATGTGTGGTGCTTTCTTGGCGAGACAGTTAAGATCTCTGAGTGCTACAAGTCTAACTGATTGTCGTGGATCATCTGTGACTTGTGTGATCAATAAATCAACCTGAGACTGAATATCTATCAATGATTGACAAGCTAACTTTGTCATTGTTTGTAAGGTCTGCGCCACAAACTTCTGAGAAGGAAAATTAGATAACAGCTCTAAACACACTTGTCTTGCCTGAAATAAATACATGCACACATATAAATTTTTTGCAGCTTTAACATGGTGATCTTTATACAAGTCACTATATAGATATCATATGGATGTCCTTAAATCATGGGTCAGGTTAATGGTGTTTAAATGCCACTTTCAACAATATTTCAGTTACATCGTGGCAGTCAGTTTTATTAGTGGAGAAAACCATAGACCTGTCACAAGTCACTGACAAACTTCATTAGTTCAAATTTGAACTCATTTTGACTTATAATAAAGCAGCACATAAACTTTATCATATAATGTTGTATCGAGTGCACCTTGTCTGGGCAGGATTCGAACTCATAACGTTAGTAGTGATAGGCACTGATTGCATAGGTACTCATAAATCCAACTACTATACAATCACAACCATCCCTCCTTTTTAAATCCTATTTTAAACTGATGAATTATTACATGTATTGGTACTTTGATATCTGAGTGTTGCTTAGATGGTGATTTATAGATTTCCCATATTGGACTGAAATTTCTCTCTAATGAGACAGCACAGTTCCTATTTTTAGCCGTGTGAGATATCCTTGTCTCAACCTGTGGGTAAGATAAGAATTTCACGCTACTTTTCCCATAAAAATGTTACGTTTCGCAAAATGTCATTGTATCAATAAAATCGCTTAAATATTTATGTTTTGTGTATTTATCTAGTCAGCCACTTATCAATTGCTCCTGAAAATTAGGTTACAATAGAAACATGCATCCCTTTCACATCAGATTATGCGGTACACATCAAAAACACACACGCTTACAAAGGCTTTGATTTGTTTACATTCCATCGAGCGTTTTCCCACAAAATTATTTTCCATGTTGCTGAAGTAATTTATTGATATACATCCGTGTATTGGCAATATTTTAAATGTATTTCATAATAAAAATACAATGTATTTAATAAACATATTATAAATGCTACTACAACAGCGATAAATACCTGTAAACTAGAAAATTGAATGCCTCCATCTCAACCTCCACCCCAATTTACTACCTTAACTTTTGGTTTGGTTCTGAGGAATGTGTAGAGGTATAATGCAAAGAAAGCATCTTGAAGAGCCAAAATGGATTTTCAATATAACTTAATTTCAAGGAATGGTATATTATTCATCGTGTATGATGTAGAAAACTTATGTATAGACTTTAAAAGGCATTTGTGTCTTAGTTTGTGTCTGTAAGACACATACAATGCCCCCACGGTTATAATTGCAAAAGGTCAGTGGCTAAGTTCATATATGCATAATTTTGTAAAACAATTGTTGAAAATCAAAATCCATAAAATATGCACACCTTCAGTGTTGGTACTAACTGTCTACAAAATATAAAAGGTCTAGCTCAAAAACTGTAGGAGGAGTTAGCCGGACAAACTATGCATACTAAGTGTGACGAACGGACGGACGGACAGGGGTAAAACAATATGCCCCCCGACCAATAGTTGCGGGGGCATAAAAAATGTATTTGAATTTGGTCAAAGGGAGGTAATTTCTGTCTTTACGTTAGTTACTAACAAGGGAGAGCACTCTATTATCATTATCAAACAATGTAAAGAAAACATGTCATGTGGAATTATTTTGTTAAATTAGTGAGAAAAAGAATCAAACACCGGTAAGAGAACAAGACGGAAAAATCTGACACCCACGGGAAAGATTTCTATTGGTTTCCAACTCGGTGGAGCATCATTGGAGACCAGAAATCTTTCCCTTAGGTGTCTGAGATTTTCCCGTCTTGCCCTCTTACCGGTGTTAGATCCTTTATATCTTTATTAAACAAAGATGATCTCTTTATACATGTAAACTTCTAAATGTTTATCAATAGTTAATATTATTATACAGTTATCATTTTAATCCAAGGAAAGATGTTCATTTGTGACATGTGACAACACATTATTTTTCTGTATTGTACATATATATACATGTATATACAATGTATCTTTATTTCTGGTAACCTTTGTTGATACATTGGTATACAGATAACAAATTAAATACATACATAATACACAATAAGATACAATACAATACATTATAAGAAAACAGCTATATACAATATTTACAAAATGAGAGAGAGAAAGAGAGTTACACTTTTCAGCCATAAGGGCAGACATTTTCATTAATATATCTTATACAGCTGCATAAAAGTTTTTTTATTTTTTATTTTTTTTGTCAGATTCATCAAAGTACCAAATTTCAGGATATTACAATTTTTAAAGTATTTTTTATCTATATAAACCTTTCTTTTTTCACCAGAACAGGCACATTTTAATAAATAATGGAACTCATCTCCAAGATCTGCTGTGTGGCATAAATTGCAAATTCTGAGTTCCCTAGGTATGTTGTTCCATCGTCCATATTCAATAGGTAGTTTATGATTATTTAGCCTAAAGCGACAAAAAGTAAATATAGGAATGTTCGCCAATCTCATTAGTGATGTCATATTCACTAATTTGCATGTCATTAAACAAATAATTGGTTGCCAGTAAAACAATAACGTAATTGACAGGAAAGTAACCAATTTTTAAACTTTTATAACTTTTTTATTTCCAAACCAATTTTGGTTCTGTTAATTGTTTTAGAGACTTAAGAAAATTCATATTTGTTCTGTCAGTTTACATTTTTTTATTTTGATATGATAAATTCATAATTCTAATATGAAATAATACATTTTTACGCTTCAAAACTAAATAAAACAAGATTGAATTTCCAATCTTTTTATTCTGAATATTTTTTTCAAACCTTCGATGTGAATTAATTATTGCTATATAATTTTCATTTCTGAAAGAATTATTAAATCATCGTAAATAACAAAATAATAATGACAATTTAAAGTTGAGTCTTCATTGAAAGACCAGCGAAATTTTTGATTTCTTGCCAACCACACAGGTAAATTCTCAAGCCTGTGACATCACGACGAACATCCCTATATCCTTATTGTCAAGGATATTAAAATAATTTCCAAATTCAAATTTATTTTTAAAAAGGCGATAATTGAAAGTTTTCGAGCCGGTTTCGATATTTGCATGCCAGGTTTGTTGAAACTGATCTTGGAGACAAGTTTTAACGGAGTTTGTTTTAACGGAGTTTTTAAGCCATTCTTCACTTATGAAATACTGGTTCAGCCATACATATGAAAGACCACATTAATTTAATATACTTTCTACATAATTTAACCATGAACAACAGGAACGATTGAAACGATTTTGTATTGAAAACCTGTGTTGGACTTGATGTCTGCAGCATCTCATCCAATACAGACTAATATAATATTCTCCCATATTGTACCTAACAAGATTTAGATTCAAACTTAGCTGTAATGACCCAGATTTAGATTCAAGGTTAGCTGTAATGACCCAAATTTAAATTCAAGGGTAACTGAATTGACCCAGTATTAGAATAAAGGTTTTCTACATGTATATTGGCCCAATTTTATATTCAAGGTTAGCTGTATTGACCCAGTATTAGATTCAAGGTTAGTAGATTGGAGCAAGTTTTAGATTCAAAGTTAGCAGAAATGAGCACCAGTGAAAAAAATTATAATATCAATGGATAAAAGCTTGCACAACTTATATATATTGTGCCACTTAATACATTGTAATAGACATCCAAATAAGGTTCCTACGATGTTTAAGTATTTTTACTATATGATGTATTAATAATTCTTGTTAACAGCACTGTACTAATCTGAGCTACTACAGCGAGTCGTTACCTTTGATGACGTCTGTACATCTTGATACATGTATTAATCTGAGATACTAGAGTGAGTCGTTACCTTTGATGACGTCTGTACATCATGATACATGTATTAATCTGAGATACTAGAGTGAGTCGTTACCTTTGATGACGTCTGTACATCTTGATACATGTATTAATCTGAGATACTAGAGTGAGTCGTTACCTTTGATGACGTCTGTACATCATGATACATATGTTGTAGTATTGGTATCAGCTGTAATTTAAGTTCTACAGGGGTGGCTATGTCTTGTATCATATCTGACAACTTGTTACATATACTGGCAGCAAATGAACTGAAATAAATAGTTATGCTGGTGGCAAAAACATTCATCAGTAATTTATACATTTTTCCCTTTGAACTTACTGAGAGTCAGCATCAATGACCCGTCTCTGAAACTGTAATTTACAGATCAGTGTGATGTCAAACACATTATGGCGTTATTCTATATCTATATATAAAAAGAGATAATATCATAAAATAATATAAATCCATATATATTTTTGTATATTAACAGAAATTAATAAATAGTTACTCTCTTAACATTTGTCATTATTCAAAATACTAATGTAATCAGGACAAGTTATTAATGGGCTGCTATGATTGGTCAAATCTTTCTTGTGTTTTTTCATATACAAATGTACAATAGAAGAAAGAAATTAAACTTATATTTACACCTATATAAAATATACTGATACCTCGATTGTTCTGCAAACTTTTCTGCTGCAAAAACAGCAGCATCCACTTCAATTGCATCATGGGAGTCCAAGCCATTGACAATGCTATGATGAACATTCTTTCTCTCTGTTATAATACTGGCTAGATTAGCTAGTGTTCTATAAATAAAGGATAAAACTTATTACACCTAAATCATCAAATTCTACAACTTGTATAAGTCACCCCCCCTGAATAGATCAAAGCAAATATTTGATCTGCTAGTAGAAACTTTTAGTTTTAATTTATCTAAGATATTTCAAAGTTCTGAAGACTTGTTTCATGTGACTACAACAAGGTTCCACTTTAAGTTAATACTTATTGTCTGATCTACATTTTGATTTACAGGATGCTAATGACAATGTCCATTACTGATATAAAGTGTGATGATATTAAATAATCAATAATTCCCATATAAGATATGCCACATTCTGTAATATATTCTGGTTGTGTAAGATAAAGGCACAGATGACAAAGATTGTTAGAAACACTTTTAACAATTTAATGAATACATTTTTCATTATAAATGTTTAATAATTACCTCAAAGTTAAAGCCCTTGCTGTGCAGTCGTTGCTATGTATTACAGAGAATATTTTCCGTACAAATTCATCAATGTTCAAAATTTTCTCTAAATGTTTTTTACTCTGTTCAGTTACTTGTAATATGCACCAACGCAAAAAATTATTCCTGAAAAAGAAACAGAAGAATTGAATTATGAACTCCTTGTTGAGTATCAGAAAATATTTCTATTGTGCAGCTTGGTCAGCATGGCTTTCCTGTTTATTCAAGTCAAAACAACAGTGTGTACCTCTTCTATTTAAACATTATTACAATTTACATTCAAGTGTCATGAAACTGGTTAAAATTTTCTCCCTTCCTTATATCGCTTTTTTTTCCTTATAAATAAACAAAGAGAAAATTCTACAGATTACAGATTAACTTTTTGCATATGAATGAATTTTAATATAACAGTAATTTATGGGTTTCTTTCAGTGATTCAAGTGTTTCTTCTACTATGACTCAGAAATGTAGAACATAAATAAAAGCACTGTAGCTTTGCTTTAATTGGTGTCTAAGTGTTGGATTATCTCTCTTGATCATTTACTGTTACATACAAGGGGTCATCGTGGTCGTGATCGCATAGTAGTTGGATTTTCAACTACCTATGCAATCAGTGCCTATAACTACTAATGTTGTGAGTTCGAATCCCGCTCAGGTGCGGTATATGCGATACATCATTATGTGATAAAGTTTGTCAGTGACATGCGTCAGGTCAATGGTTTTCTCTGGGTACTGCAGTTTCCTCCATCAACAAAACCGACCACCATGCTATAACTGAAATATTGTTGAAAGTGGCATTTAACACTATAAACCAAACCATCCTAGGGCACTATAGCTCAAAGGTATAAGCTTGTATCTAGCTTCTGTATGCAACATAGATTAAAGGTAGGAGTGTGTCTATCTAATGCTTCTGGCAATCAACATAGCCTAGAGGTATAAGAAATTAACCAATTACAAACAAGCGATCAGTGTGATTACTAGGTACTAACAAATGTTTGTAGTGTTTACCTACAGGTGCCATGATAATGGTCTGACTCCCAATTTAAACCTAACCTGGTCTCATACATACATTGTATGTCAAATCTATTTATATTCAATTATTTGAACACTGTCATTCATGACAAATGAAATTTCAAAGCTGTTATTTATTTTCTTTATTTATTCTGTGATATCTTACCCATTTCTAAATATATCAGCCAATCGGAGAAATGCTGTATTAATCAAAATAGGAAATGGATATCTCTCAAAAAGATTTGGAAATCGTACCACTGATTCACATTGAATTCCTATCTTAGGTGATCTTAAACCTGTAAAAAGATAATACAACGTACAACAGCAATTTTCTTTTTAGTCAACATATTTGTTTAAAATCTGCTTTTTACATTTCCAGGTTTTTATTTTATTTTTTTTAAAGCTTGTTTAGTTTATTTTTTTAAGAAAACAAAATAGTTACCTAGATAACCACTTCTCAAATTGTGGTTCAGTGACTAGTTTATGTAGATGTGGTTTGAATTCTATCATACAGTGGCATGCACAGCTCATCAACTTTTTGTGTGTTTGCTTTGTCAGTCAATATCTTATAGATTATTAATTTCTTTTCTCATGGTATCCTAATTTGTCTTGTTGTATAATGCATTAATGGCATGCTCCTTGAAGTCTGCCTTAACTTTGATGGTGTAATATTGAATTCCATGAAGACAATGTCAATATAACACCATCAAAACTAAGGCAGACTCTGTCATTGCAATCAAAATTTCCATCTATCATGCAAATAGGCCCATCGTTTTTCTCAGTGCCATCTTTTTAACCACAAGATTTTATTTGTAAACTTGTTCTACTCATGAATTTAGTTTAAATGTGGATCATTTGACGTTAAACAATATTCAATATACATTTGTATTGGATCATACAGTAATGAACCATGACTGATTTCTTCAATTAAATTACAATTACAATTACATCAATTTTGAAATGTAATTAATTACAGTTCAATTACATTACCAATGTAATTAATTACATTTCAATTACTTTTAATACATAAACATGATAAAGGACAAAATGCAAGCAAGCTAATATGAACATTTTATGTGCATTGTTTAACATTGGAACATATGTACAAACATTGTTTATGGTTTTGAAATGTTAAAATTCATTGTTACATTTGATCATCATTGGCATTTCAAAAGTTTTGTCCCCAAGACAACACCTTTCTGGCCTGAATATCTTCCCAGCAATGGAAAAAAGTTGCTCAACAGGAGCTGTTGAAGCAGGTGTTTTCAGATAAGTCACATAATTTGATGTTACTTTTAAGCTTCCACTAATAACTGAACTACAATGGCAGCATTTTGCTCTGAAATTTCCAGACTCGTCTATTGGCTAGTCAAAATTGTCAAGAATATTTGTCTCCATTCCTGTATGCTATGACTTTACTGAAAAATTTCTTGCATAGTAAAACTTTAAATTGTATTCACCTGGACAGATTTTAACATACCAACATGGAGTTTGTTAAAGACTTTATATTGTTTACCCTTTATATCTTTATATGCCTTTGGCATAATTATCAAGGGACAGTCTTTTGTCCCTGTCAAATTAAGTGAAGTGGTGAAAGGATATGTCCTGAGGCTAAGATTATCATTAACTGTTATGATACAGATACAGATACAAATTTTTTTATTTAAAGTCGGAGTATAAAAACATACAACATAAGCTCTGAAGAGCTTTTAAAACCAACATACATGTAAATAATAAAACAAGCATACAATTCTGAATGTTTTGGTGTAAAATTTGTTAAAATCTATCCAGAAATGACTTCACAATACTTTTTTGAAAAAACATGGTTTTGGTTGATTATATAGGGATTATTTTTACATGTTGCAATACTTTTGGCAACATACTGTACCTTTTCTACATTTCCAAATTAAATAACGCTATATATATACTGGGAGTGCCTAGCCAACACCATAAACATCATGTTGCATTAATTATTATTACAATATTTACTTGAAACAAAAGGTCTGAATTCTATTAATAAATGCCCTCCCAGAGGGTGTGCTGGTGGTATAATAGGCACCAGGTTTCTCCGTCCTAGAGGCACTAGTCCTCTAAAAGGGGTCAACCCCGCAGGAACCCCGGGTTATAGAAATGGGACCGAGAGCTTCTTCGGCTTGAAGGGGCGTCTGTCGGTTGTGTGGGATGTATAAATTGACAACCTTCAGATGAAACGTAAATAAAACCGACGTCCCGTGTTGAGAGATTGCCACCCTCTTCGCACGTTAAAGAACCCAGTGTAACAGCTCATTATGAGCATTATGCTCATGATGAGTGGTCCATAGGAGACCTGTTGCACTGGCAAAATTCTCCGTCCCTACCCATCACATTTCCTTGTTTCGAGTCCTGTGGCGTTTAAATTATTCTCGTCCTGAATACAGCTGAAAAATTGCTTGCTGGACGTCAAACATCAATCAATCAATCTATCTGAATTCTATTAAAAAAAGATGCTACAATGTACATCATGAAAAAACGGAAACTTTACAACCCATTATTAGTAGTGTATGGTCTCTATGTGAGAACAGCATCTTATATAAATATCAAGTAACTCTTAATTGTTTTTGATTCATTTTGGCTTTTATATAAAATAATGAAGGACACTAAGAAATTTTGATAAAAACAAATTGACATATCGAGTGCACCCTTTGAATCTTTCATGCTCTTGATCCGAGACAACCCCACCTTGACAAAATATGTCTCGGAATGCAACGGGGGAAGGTTTTAAATTTCCAGAATACTTTTGTTTGTGCTTGTGACGAGATAAGACTGGAGATACACAGCACAAAATTTCTTCAAAGACAGAGATCAAGTCTCGGAAATGTCTGCTTAATGCTGTCATTGAACACTTTTGCGTCACATAAGCAGTTAACTAATTACCTTTGTCTAATTCTGAAAAAGCTAAATTTGCATCCTGTTCTTGTTCAGAATAAATGTTTTCTTGTGAGAAAACTGTTTGAATGGGCGCCGCCATTGGGAAAAGTCCAGGAACATAACAAATTGTATCAAACGTATCCGAACTTGAGTATACATTTACCAATTATAAATTGAATAGTGTATTTTTCGTTATAGAAATATGCATGAATATGTTTTCATTTTTACTTTTTTATTAAATCATATCAAAATATCATATTAAATATAACGGGTCGTTACTGCATGCAATTTATCTAAAATTTAGGTTTTTAGCTGTTTGTTTATTTCGGAGCTTTTCGGGTTTGTACTCCGTAAAGAAACGACGAAACAATAACAATGGCAGATGATGCCAAAAAATTTCTTGCTCTGTTGAATGGTATTGCTAGAAGAACCTATTTAGGAGAGGATGAGTTGTCAGACGAATTCCTCTCGTCACAAATCTATCCCGACATGCCTACAGATGAATCTAGCGCTTT
Source organism: Gigantidas platifrons (assembly GCA_002080005.1). Lineage (NCBI taxonomy): Eukaryota > Metazoa > Mollusca > Bivalvia > Mytilida > Modiolidae > Gigantidas > Gigantidas platifrons. The sequence goes on from MJUT01061363.1 coordinate 189,098, forward strand.
AATCGCCAAATGCACAGCATTGATCAAGGTATCAACTGAAATGATCACGAGTGACACACCCCCTCAGCTCAGGCCTCAATAACTTAACAGATCATGGTTTTCACTAGGTACTCTGGATTCCTCCATCAATAAAACTTACCTCGACGATATAAATGAAATAATATGAGTAGTCATGGCCTATAGAGAGGCCTATATTGAAATTAAGTCATACTAAAAATACCTTTGTAAGATCCACACACAGGCACTTGTTTCTTGAAACAAGTGCCTGTGGATCCACATCCGAATAACGAAACACAATAAAGTCAAGTATGCAAATTTATTTCTTTGTACACAATTCATACACAATTCGTACGCAAATGGTACAATCCGTAGGCAATTCGATTCTCTACAAAGACAAAAGTACAAAGAAATCATAAATCTTACCGACTATAATTCTCTGCACATGTAAAAACGATGTAAATCCTATGAACAAAATATACATATACGGCCGTAACGAAGAGGCCCATACAAGCTGACGTCACAGCATTGACGTAGCGTCACCAAGGCATCAATAGAGTATAGACTGACGGCAAAGAAAGTAAAATAACGTTATACTCCAAAGAGCATTAAAGTACATTGTGTATCAAAAATAAAAGTTAAAGTTGACAAATCATGACAATTTCGGAATTAAAACAACAAAACGTACACAGTCACTTACTGTATATAAAAATAAATACATTGTTTATTTTAAGAACACTATGTTCTTAACAACCTTTATATACCTAATATGTTTATCATTAAACACTGTCATGTGGAATCTAGAGTACCCTTTACACTGTGCTAGTTATTATTTAATATGGGAGCGGAGATCGCTAGGCAAACAGGGGTTAGGGTCCACTACAAAGTTATGTGAGCACCAATGGCACGAGAGTTCGTACTAAAACTGTTCGTGCCATGGGTGAGAGTCTATTCTTAACAGTTAATTCTATACTATCAAAGAGGAAGGTCGCTAACCAATGAGGAAGGTCGCTAGGCAAAGAGGAAGGTCGATTGACGTCACCCAGCTTGCTTATGATGTCACTGAGAAGTTTGAAAATACCATATATCGATAGATAAATGAAAAAGCTCAAAGTTACGAGAAGGTATGAAATGGGTATGAAGTTATGAAGTTACGAAACAGTTAGGGTATGAAGTTACGAGATAGTAATGCCACCTAGCGGGATACAATATAAACTCATCCGGGTTTAAATGGCACCCCAACATCCTTAAGTCTCGTGATTAGTATAGACGCGAGACCGACGCGAGAAATAGAGCATCAGTATGTCGTCTACCTGGGGGGGGGGGGGTCTACTGGGGTGGTCTACAGTAATGAGGACTAAATGTCCTAAGATATTAAAGAAAGTTGTAATACACATCCATAATCCTAATCTATATTTTATTTGCCAGTTACATGGTTTATTAGATATATTTATTACTGAAATTTACAGTTCCTAAATAATGACTAATAATGTACATGTAATTATTAATTAAACTAAGGTTCTCCTCCCTCAGGCATAGGTGATATTAGCAGATCTTTGCTATCCTTTGGTTTTATTGCTCCCGAAACTTTAAAAATATTTTACTTTTCAATCTTTCGAGTATGTGAGTGATTGTTGTTTAATGCCAACTCAGAAATGTTTCAGCTATATCATGGCAAGAACAAGTTAATTTTCAATGAGATAATGATGAGGTCCGCTTTGTACTAGACCAGCACGCTTAGTTGGATTTTTTTGTTATAGTGCTAGCTCACTGAAACAACAGTCTGCAGATAGACATGTTGCCCACTCTGACACATTATCTTGATTCTGAACCAACCAGTCTTTGCTCTTTCTTCTTAATGCTGCATGCTTAGCGGAGAAGCAACAATTACCAATTTTATTGTCATTCTATCAGATGAAATATCAATTTGAGAGACCGGAATAAATATGTCATCTGTTTGTTACAATCAAATATTTAATATAAAATAAGAATATATTATGGAATGAAATATGATTTTACTGATTAAATTGCCAGTTTGATCTACTAAATGAAGTTCTACCAGCAAATTGTCTGTAAATGAACCATAGAGATATTTTTTGTAAATACTTTTAGATGATTTGTTTTAAATAATTGAAGAATTTAATGTTGTATGTATGTTTTCCAGAACATGGTGTCTGCAGACATGGACTTGAACCAGTTAGAGGCATTCCTAGTGTCACAAACAAAACGTAGAGAACATCCAATTACTGAGGACCAGGCACAAGCATTCCGAAAATTCTGGAAAAACAATAAAAATAAAATTCATGAAAGTATAATAACAAAGACAAAGTGGAATAATTCACTACAGAATGTTTTATGGAGAATAGATTTAAAAGCTCAAGCTAAAAATATGGAACAAATGAACGAGTCATCGGCCATTATGGAATTCCAGATTAATTCAGCAGCAAACGTAAGACCTATTCAACTTTTAAATCTATAGAAATGTTCTTTATACATACAATCCACATTACTCCAGAAATTGTTAACATGGCATAATTTACCTTTAGATGTATTCAGTTACAGTATCCAGTGAGGTATTGTTGTTTTATGTCCAGATATAATTTTTTAGCTTCTAGTTTATCATGGCGAAAACATATAACTATTTGGTGAAAGGATGGTAATGCCTGCTTTGTAGTAGCTAAGCTGATAACACAACTTTACCAGCAAGGAGTGTGTCATTATAAAATCTGGAGGCATACATTATGTATATCCCTCATAACCAGTGGTGGTTTGTTCCCTGTAACAAGGAAACTAAACCCTGTTGCTATAACTACATGGTGCCATCTAAGGTTCTTTTGATTAAATAACAATGCATGTTTTTCTGACAAAATATTTTAGAAATTGCTATAGAAGAGTTTGAAGATACCAAAGTGGTAATCAGTATCTGTAATTTTGAAGAAGGACAGACCAAAAGAAATAAGACAAATAGCGATAGACAATAATAGACAAAGGACAACTGATAGCAAATAGTCATATGATTTCAAGTTATAATGCTAATCCTTGAAGGCAGTTTAATTAATTTTTTATTTCAATTTCATCGAAAATAAGTAAATAATAAATTAATTAGCAATTGTTGTTTTGTCTTTTCTGACAATATGAATGGATGACTCCAGTCTTGTGTGAGATTCATACCAGATAATTTTAAGATTTGTTTAAAGAAAGAATTTTGTTATACAAGAAAGAAATTGTCATTGTTATACATTATATTAATGGATTTATATCTTGTATTACAGAAATCAGAAGTTGTACGATTTGAGATGGATGAAGCTAAGCTCACAGAAGTTTTAACACAAATGAAAGAAATAGAGACAGAAATTAATAAATATTGTCAATAGTATAAGATCTTTATTCTTAATTATGTAGGACAGACAAATAAGACACTACTTTATTGTCAATTTTGTGTACACATATAGGCTTTAAGATATCAGGCTGTACATGAAGACCAAATTAGAAAACAATACATATTTGCAATATAATTGTTTAATACCTGTATATAGCAGTAAAATTACATGTATGCTAATTCTAGATGAACACTCTAAACACACACCTGGACATCCCAATATATAAATACTATAAATTACAGTACTCTAGATGGACATTCCAATACAGTAGAGAGACATTCTATCAATAGATCAGAGGGACATTCCAATACAATAGATGGACATATTAATACACTAGAATAACAGGATATTCCAATACTGTAGATGGACATTCATTTCAAAACATCAGATGGGCATTCCAATACAATACATCAGATGGACATTCCAATAGTGTGCATTTCCCATTTTGATTTATAAATAATATGTCTTGAACAAGTCGTTTCGTTTCAGGGCTGGTAAAAGAGTACTCTGTCATGCAAAGCTCAATGAAAATAACACATTTTTCCCTATATTGATCTGTTCAAAATTTAAATGTTTCAACAACTCTTGAATATTGCCATACATCTTCTAATTTTTTTTACATGTTCAAGTATCTACAAAATGTGAGAAAATTCAACTCAAATTTGTTGTACTTTCAAGTCTAAAAATGTATAATTTAACAATCAAATCTGGAATGTGCAAAAGGTCTATTTATCTTGGAGGAGCTCAGGAAAACCAGTAATGACCGTTATAAATTTATGAGGTAATCATCTTTGTTTTCTATGTAAATTTCTCATTTTTAATTAGTAATATTCACATCTCCACACAAATGGTGTCTAATATTTCAGTTGACATGCTATTCTGGACTGCTACCGGTATTCAATTTTCCTGCATTTCTAAATAGGGTGTTTTATCTCTGTATCTGTATAATAATAATAATAATAATAATAATAATAA
>MJUT01061363.1:201662-213799 GCA_002080005.1 Gigantidas platifrons
TTGGACTTTTGTTGGAGCCAGATAATTTTTTCTATATATGTAATGTAAGAAAATTGAGTTTGGAAAAATTATTTATTCCATGGGCTAGATTTTGTTTTTCACTCCAGGAGCTGGCCAAATTAATTTTCAACCAAAAACCAGCCCAAACCCTGTATGTCACGCGACAATCGCCAGCCACTAATCAATAAATTTGTATGTCCAAATTCTAAAGATTCCCAATTAACAATAGAGGACAAAAATCGCGAAATCATGATGCAACTGTCGCGCGACGAAGCATAAATGAGCCCTATTAAAATGAAGTATACCGGCATGAGATGCGGTACAAAATTTTGAAAGCAAATACTTAACTGCGTATAAATTAGACAATTCATGATCATTGTCTATTTGTTGTCAGAAGAGAAGAAATTTATTTGGGTGGGCTTTACTTCTGAGAAACAGGAAAAATAACGAGTCCTGTTTGGCCCTTTTGGCATATTGAATAAGAATCACAAACACAATAGACCCTTTCATGGTAACTGCGGGACTGCGTTTTTTGTTGTTGCGGGAATTGAGTGATAACGTTAAATTTCCCGTAAAAATTTCAACGTCACAATTGGCCTTTATTTACTTTAGGGGACCCACAACCTATAGGGTAACTGAAATATTTGCACCTAGCGTCGTAGGTTGTATCAATATGCCATCTATTGCTGTAGACTGTGTCAACGTGCCATCTAGTGCCGTAGGCTGTGTTCTCGAGTTAGGCTAGGGGAAGGGCTAGCTTTGGAAATACCAAATATGGGTGGGTCCTCTAAAGTAAATGAAGGCATCACAATGTCACTTTCATTGTTAACTGATGTAAATTTGCGGAAAGCGGTGCGTTTCCACTCAGTTCCCTCCAAAACCGTGAAGCTCTTCAGTTAACGTTGAAGGGTCTATTGAGATGCCGGGAACTGTTAATACTAGAAATGGCGAGAAAACTAATGCATAATACCATGCGGAGACAAGTATTATATAGCTAGTTGTGATTTGCATTTCGCACGTCTGATCTATCGGGTACAGGCCAAATCGGCAACTGGACATATCGGTACATTGACACTAGACACAGTTGGGTCGAAACTTCCCATTTTCCTTCACGCATCGTCTATACCAGCCAATTGTTTTTTTTAATGCAAGATCGCGTAGATGTGAATGCACATGTACTTATACCAACAAATCTTTTATTTGTTAGTAAATGTCATCTGAAAAGTTATAATACAAACATTTATAAAGAAATCTGCAAGAGATTACTGAAAAAGGGACATTTTCGGACTATCGGACCTTCGGACTATCGGGCCGTCACCAAACACAGAAGATAAAGAGCTTTTATATTGTATAAGTAAATTTATTTATGATCATTTGCCTTGAAAATAGTATTCAGATCCTCTAATGTTTATATGTCAGGATCATTCATTAATCCAGTCTGATAAGTATTTCATGCTACATTGCATATTAGTATTACATGTCTATATTTCATGTTATTGTATGTCATAATATTGTAGTTTTCTATCAATCAAGTAACTCTTTCTCTCTGTAAAATAGTGTTGTATTGATGTTGTTTGTTTGTCTCTTTTCCTAATAATGTTTGCCTCTCGTGGGACCTTGATTTGAATAAACAATTCTTCTTCTTCTTCTTCATAGGGCAAGGACAAGTTTCCTCCACTCTTCTCTGTTGTTGGCTTTTCTTTCTATTGTACCCCAGGTGTATCCTCTTTCCTTTATTTCATTTTCTATGCTGCGCCTCCATGTTGTTGTTGGTCTTCCTCTTTTTCTTTTCCCTTCTGGTTTCCATCTTAGGGTTACCTTTGTCATGTCTTCAGATGGTTTACGTAGAACATGACCAAGCCATCTCCATCTCTTTTGAATCAACAAAGTCTCCATGTCCTTGGTGTTTGTGATGTTATGCAAGTCTTTGTTGGAGATTTTGTTCGGCCAGAATAACTTCATTATCTTTCTCAGACATGTGATATGGAAGCTGGAGAGTCTGTTGATGTCTTTATCAGTCATTCTCCAGCACTCTGAGCCATATTGGAGCACAGATAGTACACAGCTGTTATAGAGTTTAAGCTTGGTCTTCGTTGAAAAGGCTGTTGTCTTCCAGATGTTGCCTATTCTGATGAATGAACTGGCATCTTCCGAAGTCAGACAGAATTGTTGGGGATCTCGGAGCAGCAAGTTTCCTAGAGATGCAGCGTGTACGCCCATTGGCGTATGGACATGCCCTAGCACTCGTCAACCTTGTCCCAGCTATGGGTAAATAGTTTGGCTAGATAGGAGTCATTAGCCCAGTAAGGTCACCTATTTAACAGAGACAACATTACTCTATCAAAAACCGGACAAATCATGGCTCGTAAACCTTGGTTGGCAACTGATCTAGGGGACTGGAACCTTGATACCAAATCCAATGGCCCTCCAGGTATGAGTCGAGCACAAGACCAACTATCTCGTCTCATAAAAAAATGCAGTTACGGAATCCTATACAGACAAGTGAAATAACAAAAGCCATAAAAACACTAAAGATATGATATCAAATGAAATAATATTTATAGGATACCTGTTTATGTAACATTTTATTTTTTCCTCCATAATATTTTTCCGGCGGATTATTTTTTAATATAAAGTATATCCTTGGACAATATTTCAATATTAAATTTCTTCCAATGCTATTATATATTTTCCAGATGAGGTGGAAGAAATTTAATATAAAATGTATCCGTGGATAACATTGCACATTATAACTTTTCAACTGAAAAAAAGATTATAGAAGAAATAACTTGATTTTATAAGTTACTAATTTTCTCAATTAATTAATTAACATTACTGCAAATAAAAATGTACTAGTGAAATACTTCTTTATTACTGCAGAGCATCATAGTTTTAATATATTTAAACTTACATGACGGTTTGAAGATTACTCAATCTGTTATTTAAATTGACAGTGTTCTGGCCACAGGCACTCGAATTCCGGACCCCCCCTTTTTGTTCCTAAATTGGTCCCTCCCGCGATTATGGTATGGATCTTTGTCTGGAAGTACATCTTTGAGCCATTTATTCATATTTTACAACATTTAGTGTTACAACTCTCTCGTTCTACTAACTTTTGTTTCCAGATAGGTCCATCTGCCGTTTTACTTAAATAAAGGTTTATTTAAGTAAAACGGCAACTGGACCTAGAAAGACTGAGGTGTTTAAGTACAACACTTGAATATCTTACCGTGAAACCATATTGTTATCTAGGTCTTACAATAAACTGTACAGGCAATTCAAATATTTCAAACTTATTAATTGAAAAATGTAAAAAAGTCTAATGGCTATTTTAAAATAAAGAAGACATTTGGTCTTAACAAGACATGTAATTTCCTAGAAAAGCTTTTTGATTCCCTTGACACTCCAATTTTGTTGGGGGGCCCGGATGGCTCAATGAGTTAGGTCGTTGGATCTAACAACTCATACAAGCCTATCACCAATATGGCGTGGGCTCGCGCCCGGCTTTGTAAATTACAAAAAAAGGGTGCACTCGATTCGCAGCCGCATGTAATAAAGTTTACCAGTTGCTTGCCCATGGTCGGTGGTTCTCTCCGGGTACTCCGGCTTCCTCCATCACTAAAACTGGTCGCCATGATATAGCTGACATACAATCTGATTAAAATAAGATCTCTCACTTGCTCCCCTTTTTCTAGCTGAAATATTGTTGAAAGTGGCGTTAAAATTACAAAAATCAAAAATCAAATCAAACCAATTTTGTTGTATGGCAGTGAAACGTGGGGAATGTGTAATAGCTTCGGAAGCCGGGAGACTCTGAACCCTATGAATCGCCATGTAGCGATGTTAAGTTTATTAAAGAAGCTGTTTGAGCTGTTGCAATTCTGCATGCCAACCTGAATAGGTTACCTATGAAAGCTAAAATTCAGCTATCAATTATTAAATTTAGGGGTCATATTGTCAATTCCAACAAAGGATGACTCGACTCGCAGCCGCAAGTTCTCTCCGGGTACTCCGGCTTCTTCTACCACTAAAACTGGCCGCCATGATATAGCTGACATACAATCTGATTAAAATCAGATTGGCTGACATATTGCTGAAAGGGGCGTTAAACACCAAAAATCAAAATCAAATCAAATCAATCACCAACAATACCCTAGTTCACAAAATATACTTAGCAACTAATAATAATAACCCTTGGGGTTAAAAATCTTAAATCCATGATGGGCTTTGATTATTTAAAGGGGCATTATCTGCCAAAATCGTAAATTCTTGTTACCCCCCCCCCCAAAAAAACTATCAGATATGATTGATACCTTAATAAAACGTGTTTCTGTAACTTATAAATGTTATGAAATGTACGCGCATCGGGGAAAAAGGTACAACTAATCGTGTTTTGAATTCGATCAAGAAATGGACGCCATCTTATTAATTATTGGCATTGTTTACGGAGTTTGCCGAATCGTCATTAAATCAGTACAACAATGCACTTATTTCTTATTTTCTGTGAATCTGCTTGTAGTCGGCGTTATTTACAGACAAAGAACCATGCAAGTTTGCAGTTAATAAGCGACAAAATACAAATTATTCGTTTTTACCTGTCACTAGTAAGGTCAGTTGCATACGGAGAAAGCGAGGTCAAATTATTTGCTTGCAAGGCAATAATCAATCGATGGTAAGTTTGTTCTCAAAAGGCTAAAAGTGGTACGATAAGCTGTTTAATGTGAAATAGTTACCTTTATTTCATCATTTTAAAGCTACTTACCAATTTCCAAAACATATAATTTTGTTTGGTCAAAATCGTAGCTAATGCCCCTTTAAACTTTATCTCCGCCCATCTTTTCTTTCTGTTGTAGATATTCCTCCACTGTCTGGAGCAACCATCAACGTTTCTTAGGCGCGATGTAAATATTTTAAAGCAACTGTAAAATCACTGAGTAACTATCGTGCATGTGCAGGCTAAAACTATAAAATTTAGTGCAAGCCAGTATATATCGGCTAAGAAATCCAGAGGTCCATTATTATTCCGAATACCGGCGAATAAAATTTAAGCACACTATGGCTATAAAACCCACCACCGTTATATCACACATTCCACATCAACATTCTTCAGGAATATATTACATAAGGGATTAGGCTCACTGTTTATGTTAAAAACATACCCACAGCTCTAGCGTAAAATTCCTCCACCTCTATGGTTAAAAAGTAGTATATACTATACGTATTCAAATGAATAAAAGTTATTTACATATAACATTACAATAGTTAGCACAAACATGGGACTTTTATTGTGGCCTATGGCTTAAAAGGTAAAAATAACAATGACCTAATATTAAGGTTAAAAGGTAAAAATAAAGACCTAACATTAAGGTTAAAAAGTAAAAATATGACATAGTATTAGGCATGTCATAATTAAGTGGGCACTATCTGATATCAGGCCTCAATATACTAGACGAAATTTAGAAGTAACAATTAAAAGTATACTGTTATCACCAACTGTATGGCTTAGATAAGACAAAGAAAATAAGGTAAAACAGTCCCTACAAGAAATTGGCACCTAATAAGGTCAATCCAACCCATGTTCAATAAATTAAAAACTAGATATTTAACATAAAAAAAAACCCAAATATATATCTGACTGGCAGCCACTGGCTTTAAGACTATGCCAATCACATCTTAATGTTCATCACTTCACATCTCTTGCGATGTAATGCTAACACCAGACCTCTTGATATTGCTTCTATCTTCATTATTAATTCCTCTGTTTGTAGTACCATAGGAATTTTCGGATTTGTAACATCCAGAATTAATTGTATAAAAATTTCTTCATCATGAAAAAGATTTTCTATATCACTGTCAATGTTCATCAATACCGATCGTAATGAAACTATAAAATGTTCTCTAACAGGTTCTGTTATTTCACAATACATGACGAAATGCTCAAGGTTTTCCACAACCTTTCCACACAGCGGACAGATCGAACTGGTCTGTCTGTTAAATTTACATCTAACATTTTATCTAAGGCAAATCTAGACGAGCACCAACGACCTGGCTAGCCAAGAACAGGACTTTAATGTATATCAAGACAAGGATTTATATATATACTATATAAATCCTTGATCAAGATAAGCAGCATTAGAAATAGAAATAGAAATGTTTTTTTTTCTGTGTGTTTCAAGATGAGTACATTTAATTAAAAAATGTATTTCATCTTCTACACTCTCTTTACATAATTCACAAACTCGATCTTTTGTACAGCAACATATCAAACTCCCACTGTCACTTCAAAAATAGTCAGAGCTGATTGGTTTATAGAATATTAGTCTGTATTATTAATGGTCATAACCATTTATTGTAAATGTGTTCATGCTAATAAAATTTTGTCAACTATTGTAATGGTACATAGAAGATGTCCAGCAGTGGATTTTGCTGAGTATCACCATTGAAGTTGAAGTTGAAGTCTCGAAGGCGTAACTCCGGTTTTTCTGTCGTTCTTTCCCCGAAACTGTAGAATCCCCTGATTGCAAAATGGCAGGCAGACGCGTGATGTCGGAAGACCTTAAAAATGTTGAATTTGAGACCAGTGAGGACGTTGATGTTACCCCAACCTTCGATAATATGGGTTTAAGAGAAGAACTCCTCCGAGGAATATACGCATATGGTAAAAATTTGCTAAAAAATGTGTCCTCGCACATAGTCATTACAAGTACAACATTGTCAACAATCAACACACGCGACCAGTCCCTTTGTTTTGATGATCTCATTCATGATTGGTGATACTTAATAATCCACTCAAAACCACAATGCTGTAGATATTTAATAAACAAACAAATGATTTAATGTCAATCAAGACGCCCACATTGAGCAGAATAATCAATACAAATCACAGTATACAATTGATTCATATAATAATTTTTTCATTGGATAGGACAATACAACAAAATTAAAATTAAAATCACATTTAGTCAGAAAAATAGTTGTAATGGTTGTATTTTAGTTTTACCAAGCACAGAGACCCATTCCAGGGGTGTGGAAATACTGAAATATTCTACTTGTCCTCGGGCAAGTTATCTGAAAAAAGTTACTTGTCCTGTTTTTTATATAAACATTTGATACTTGCAAACACAGTTGCTAAATAAATTGAACTTGTTTATATTGTCTATTACATCATTGTGTAAAATTTGAAATATAGTTTTAATAAAGTTAACACAAACATCCTTGCCTAAGTGATCACTGCCCAAATNGGAAAAAAGATCGATAATAAAAACACACTGACCCACATTTGTTGTGTACGGTTTTCCCAAATGGCGTCCTATTACGTCACATAAGGCCGGTCAAAGGTCAGTAAAGCACATGGTTTTGTCTTAGGCTAACGAAACTTAAAAAGTAAACCAGATTTAGAAAGTACAGTATTTTAGCTTTTATAGTGTAATTGTTTTGTCTGAAAAATGTCGAAAGATGTTTTCTTTTAAATAGTTTGAAATTGAAGTATTAAAAATTAATTATTTGATGCAAATATTAAACTTGCCTACCCATAAATGGCATATATAATAATGTACATTTGTATTTTTGGGTTCTTTTCTTCATTATTCTTGATTATTTTTCTTTGTTCTTCAATTCGACTTGCCCAGTTAATTCTATTGCAAAGGAGATTTTTTGGGCCGAGATATATCGGGGACGACTCTTTTTTAGGGCTGATCGTTCTTTTGAAATTGTTGAACAGGTTATACGATATAACCTGGTTTGGGTCAATCTACGCTTAATAAACCGCAAAGCTGTTTATGAAAAGTGTGAACTGACCCAAACCAGGTTATGCAAGCATAACCTGTTCAATAATTTCAAATATTCCTTATATTTTAATTTTTACAACAAAAATTAATGATTCCTCGATTTTAATTACAATTATTTCATGTGATTATTTGAATTGTCGTTGGCGGATGAACACGTTGGTGACCTCAGAATACCAACCCAGGTTATCGAGTATAACCAAAATTTTCTCCAGGCAGATTAGCGAATTAGATTGAAATATTCAAATCAAATTAATTTATTCAATCAATCATACCAATTGATGTAAATATTGTGATTTTCATGTAATTATACTGCCTGTCAACTCATGGGTGTCTTTAATTGACAAATAAACATATTATATTCTATTCTATTCTAATTGTTCATTTTTCAGATTTTCCCATATTTTAGTATACTGGGCCAATTAGTCTACACAGTCACACCTAAATATTTCCCTGTATATTTCATATAAACAGGGAATACTTAAAAAATTGCTTGTCAAGTAATTTCTTACTCAATTTTTGATGAACTTTTAAGCATTAACAGGAGAAATAGATATATAACTTTTCTTCTTATCTTGTCAAGTAATTTTGTGTCTACTTTTCCTTAGATTATGATTTAATTTAAACAAGAAGTTTGATAGTACTATTGAATTGCAGAAAATTGTGATGTCGAGAATTTACATTTCTGTTTAACTCATAGAGAATTGTAAATAAAAGTTCGGAATAAATATATGAAATTATCAAAAAAACTCTAATCATTCAATGAAAGGTGAAAAAAGTTAAAGAAAATCAATTCAGGAAAATACTTTGAAAGTAAGTGGTTTTACAGGAAATAATATATAGGGTAATATCTTAATGTGGAAAGACTTTTGACACCTGAATGTATATCGTGTATAGGCACTGACTTGTTTCTATCAATGGAAAGGTATACTAAACATGTACATGTACAGTACTACAAGTACAAGAGAAGCTGAGTAGCTATTTTAACAACCTTTCCACTTCAAATGCCTTTGGGTGTTTTTGCATAACTATTGTGTTATCCAACTTTCAAGGAATACAAATATAATTGGTATCAGGACAACTTGGCACTAAGCAAACTCGGTCCTGAGACAAGTTGACCTTCTAATTTGAGCAACTTGGCCTGGATTTTATGACATGTCAGCACCCACATAATTTCCAGTTTAATTTATTATGTATGATAATTAAATAAGAAAAAATTGGCCATTCATGTATATTACAATATAAATTTAAGTAATAGCCAGTTAATTAATCAAATTGAATTTATATCTTCCTAAATCATGTACTTTTTAATCACAACTAATTATTGGTAAGCCATTAATCAGCACAAAATATAGCAACTAATTATGCAGATCAATAATTACACAGTGTGATTAATTAACAACTATAAAAATTAGGCATTGGTTACCTTATCCAGTTTTGGCTATCCTGTTTATGCCCTTTGTTTTTGTTGTTCTCCAAGATTTTAAAGTTATTTGGTTTCCAGTCTTTCTTTCGATTTTGAGTGTACCTGATGAAGGTTATTCTAGAAACGTGTCATGTACACTAAATTAGATATCTACGTTTTTATTGATTTTGATCGTACCTGATGAAGGTTATTCTAGAAACGTGTCATGTACACTAAATTAGATATCTACGTTTTTATTGATTTTGAGCGTACCTGATGAAGGTTATTCTAGAAACGTGTCATGTACACTAAATTAGATATCTACGTTTTTATTGATTTTGAGCGTACCTGATGAAGGTTATTCTAGAAACGTGTCATGTAAACTAAATTAGATATCTACGTTTTTATTGATTTTGAGCGTACCTGATGAAGGTTATTCTAGAAACGTGTCATGTACACTAAATTAGATATCTATGTTTTTATTGATTTTGAGCGTACCTGATGAAGGTTATTCTAGAAACGTGTCATGCAAACTAAATTAGATATCTACGTTTTTATTGATTTTGAGCGTACCTGATGAAGGTTATTCTAGAAACGTGTCATGCAAACTAAATTAGATATCTACGTTTTTATTAATTTATAAAACAACACAATATTGAGTAATTTACCAGCTTGGTACTAAATTACATTATCTATTATCTGCACTGACAATGTCTGCTTTGTATCCTTGTGTAGTATGCAACATTCAAACAAGACAGGAAGCACTCAAGTGTGACCAATATTCATAGTTGGTAGCACAAGTGAATATGGTACATATCTGGAAATTTTTATCGCACTGCTGACATAAAGAATCCTTTCAATGGCAACAGTGTTATGTGCGACAAGACATCACTCAACAAGAAGTTGGTATCACCAGAACTAACCATGAGAGTACCAGACGTTTAATAAATATTATTTATGCTTAGTCATAATCTGAATTACGGCTAGCGCATAATGAGGCAGACTAGTTTGACAATAGTCTAAAATTTATGTCCAAGTTGTCTTTAATAGAGGCCTAGTTGTCTTATGGCTGAGTTGTTTTAAGTTGAGTGCTGAGTTGTCCAGAGTTTTGTGTCGAGTTGTCCAGAGTTGAGTGCCGAGTTGTCTGTTGAGGCCTAGTTGTCTTAGGGCAAGGTTGTCATCTATTCATTAGGTCATCCTTTTATGATCCTCTTGATAGTGAATTTAATCTTATTTACTAGAGTGTGCTCTAAACTTGGCATACCCTTCTCTCACTATATTTAGTTCTGTTTTTTTAATATGGACAAAATATCAGCATGTTTTATAAAAAAAATAATGTAATTGTATGGTTTTTCATTATTCATATATTTTTTTTAATGTCGAAATTATCTTTGCATTTATCATTGTGTACATTGATCTTGATGTAAAAAAATGGTTTGTTTACAACTGTCACTTAACCAAATTGATCAATCAAAAACCATAAATGTAGTTTGCTCTGATGAAAAATCGGAACTAGATTTCAAGATTACTCATTTTATCAATAGTCCCGTCTTATAAGGTTCATCTTGCCAAATGCTGTCCTTCTTATCAGGTCAGATTTCAGATGCATTTATTTACAAACCAGGTGAGCAATTTAGGTCCCTAGGAGCACCTGCAGGTCATCTAAAAAAAACAAGAAAGGATGTCATTTTTTCATCTTATAAATAAATGATTGAGATGTACAGAACATATATAACAACTGAATAATTTATATTGACAGGATTTGAAAAGCCATCTGCTATACAACAGAGAGCAGTCAAACCAATTGTTAAAGGAAGAGATGTTATTGCACAGTAAGTATTGGGTTGTACAAAATAATAAATATAGTTTGTTTACAGGTCTCATTCAATGTGCCTCAAACACTGCAAAATAAAAGTTGTCAGAAAAATGAAATTCCTTAAATAATAATTGTCTGAAATTTACTCACATGTGGAAAGCAGTTTCGTGATTTCATAATTTACACTTAGAAAAAGGGGATGGAAGGGGTAGGTGGGCCCATGATACTAGTTTAACCCTGACACTTGTTACTGAACTGTTGTACCCAGCCAGGAGGATGGGCAGTCATGTATAATATACATGTTAGGGATATCAATTTTGCCTCTGTACAATTTTCCGATTGTATTTTGGAACTGTTGTGCTATTTTTAGTTCACCTGGACCAAAGGTCCATGTGAACTATTGCCATCACTTGGCGTCCGTCGTCTGTAAACTTTTCACATTTCAAGCTTCTTCTCCGAAACCACTTGGCCAATTAGAACCAAACTTAGCAGGAATGTCCCTTGAATGGTCCTGTACAAAGTTTGTGTTTTTCGTTCCACTCGGATATTCAACATGGCTGCCAGGGCCAATAATATGCTCTGATTGGCTGAAATTTCAAAGATCTTCTTCTCTGAAACTAATGAACTGACAACCCAAACTGTAAATGAATGATCATTGGAATGTCCTTTACCAAGTTTCTGTTTTTTATGCCGATCGGAAATCCAAGATGGCCACCACCGAAGGACATAGATTAACATTGGACCCTATGGAAAAATATTCAAATACCTTCTTCTCAGAAACTACAAATATGATTAAAGCCAAACTGTACATGAATGTTCATTGGATAGTCCTCTACAAACTTTAGGTTTTTTTGTTCCGATATGAAATTCAAAATGGCAGCTACTGCAGGACTTAGTTTAACATTGGACCCTATGGGGGAAAATGTTTCAAAACGCTTCTTCTCTGAAACCACTTGGACAATTGAAACCAAATTGCCCAGGAATGATCATTGGAAGGCCCTCTACAAATTTTATGTTTTTTATGCCGATCGAAAATCCAAGATGGCTGCCACCGCAGGACATAGATTAACATTGGACCCTATGGAAAAATGTTCAAATGCCTTCTTCTCAGAAACTACAAATATGATTAAAG
>MJUT01061363.1:218894-245708 GCA_002080005.1 Gigantidas platifrons
CCTCTCCCTCCCCAGCCGACCTGAAAATAAAAAAGACAAATGCAGTCATTTAGTAATTTGGACATCCACTGTGTCAATTATAAGAATTCAAAAGCTTTTTGTTATTGGTAACTAGTTAATTTTTATCTCACAAACAAAGAAACTAGCAAAGGATGGGTGTGTGATAACTTTCCTCGACAATTTCATTTTCTGGGTGCCATCCATGAAAAACATAAATCTAAATATTTGAAAAATCTTATGGTAAAAGTTTGTAAAATTTGGTGCAATGATGTCTATATGTCTATTCTTCAGTGTGACATTTTTTGTTGGAAATTAAATGACAGGATTTTTTTTAATCCAATTTTTAATACCAAGGTGGTCCTCAGGGCATCCCCCCTTTTTTGCAGTTTTCACTGTTTTGCACGTGATTATCTCCAAACAGGATATTCAGATATGCTAGATATTTCATATCTATTCAACAACAACACTCTCAAGTGTATTTAAGCCAAAATATTCCCTTTCAATCAGAAATAAATGTGCATATCTATTAGAATCTTCCGAAACGAGTATTATCATCTGGCATCAAGAATACCCCCAAAATTGCTATATTTAGGATGTGCTATGGAGAAAACGGCACGGTGAAATTTTTGAAACTTTGGCAGATAATGTATTTAGACATAACTATTCCATGATGCAAATTTAAACAAATTGTATGATGGGAAAATTTTAGGGTAACCCAGGTCTACACCCTTAAACAGGCTTTTAGGAACTATAAATGAGTAATAGGTAATATAATTACAAAACTATCCTGGATGAATTAGCAAATTTCCCTGTGTCTTCTTGTATCATTTGGAGAGCATGGTTGCCACAGAATAATCCATTTATTTGTCATATTATGTTGCAACCATTTATATCTGTCTCAAACTTTGTGATTGCAACTCTCTTAACAGTATAAAAGAGAGGATTTTCTTATATTGCACAAATCAAATTCACCTGGATTGAAATGTGGTTTAGGTACATCCTTGTAAGTCTCTTTTTTTTTTACTTTGAACTGGTGACACGTGTCATTTTTGACTTAATATTCATATTGAAGTTGATTTGCATTATTATTTCATTATTTAAGAAAATATTAAGCTATAAATATACAGATGTAATTGTCAGTATTAGATGTATAGTTTAAAGATATTGATAACATATATAATTATCTTTCAGGATTCAAAGAGCAGATATATGATGTATACAGATATTTGCCACCTGCCACACAAGTACTTCTCATTTCTGCCACATTGCCACATGAGATCTTAGAAATGACCAGTAAATTCATGACAGAACCTATTCGTATCTTAGTCAAACGGTAAAATAATGTTTTTTCTACAATCAATTTTGAGACTGATGTTAAAAGATTTTTGTTTCTTTCTTTCTTTTGGTTGTTTGTATAAAGTTGTATTTTGATCGTTTTCTACTACATATACATAATAAACACATCTAAAATTCAGTTCAAAACATTATCTTTAATCATTGCTGTATTTTGTTGACCTACATTATGAATGTTCTTTAACATTTATTTTTGTAAAATTTTTATATTACAGTGATGAGTTGACACTGGAGGGAATCAAACAGTTCTTTGTAGCTGTTGAGAGAGAGGAATGGAAGTTTGACACATTATGTGACTTATATGATACACTGACTATCACACAAGCTGTTATCTTCTGTAACACACGGAGAAAAGTAAGTATTGTTTTACTTTATCCTTCTTCCATGGTACCATAGATCATACTCACTTTAAAAAATGTTTGTTTTTGTGACAACATATACTAAATTCTATATTATAAACCAGTAATGTTCATGGCAATACGAGCTAGATTTTATCATGTTCACCAGTTGTGTTCCTGGTAATATGTGCTAGATTTGATCATGTTCACCAATCATATTCCTGGCAATATGTGGTAGATTATATCATGTTCACCAATCATGTTCCTGGCAATATGTGCTAGATTTGATCATGTTCACCAATCATGTTCCTGGCAATATGTGGTAGATTTTATCATGACCACCAATCGTGTTCCTAGTAATATAAGCTAGATTTTATCATGTTCACCAATTATGTTCCTGACAATATGTGCTAGATTATATCATGTTCACCAGTCATCACCAATTATGTTTCTGTCAATATGTGCTAGATTTGATCATGTTCACTAACAGTGTTCCTTTCAATATGTGCTAGATTTGATCATGTTCACCCTATGCGTTTCTGGCAATATGTGCTAGATTTTATCATGTTCACCAGTTGTGTTCCTGGCAATATGTGCTTGATTTTGCCATTTTTGTTCATCCCATGGTATTCCTACCTTGGTTTTTCTCCAGCTGTTTAAAAATTGTTATAATGATATACATATTGTTGAAGAAAAAAAACTGATAATTTTCAACAACAAAAAACATTTTGCTGAGATTATTTTACTGAAATAAATATTGTCTGTCATGAAAGATATTTATGAACCCTGTTTTTCCTTTAAGGTTGACTGGTTAACAGAGAAGATGAGAGAAGCTAATTTTACTGTTTCTTCTATGCATGGTGACATGGTTCAGAAGGAGAGAGAAGCTATCATGAAGGAATTTAGATCTGGTGCAAGGTAAGTTATCAAACAATTTGTCATGTCTTGGACGAATTTTAATATGATCCTTAATAACTGTAGAATTAATTTAATGTTTGTCATTCATTGCCTGAATGGTTGATAGAATTGACAAAACCAACAATAATAATAAAAACATGGATATGTAATTTAATTATTTCAGTCTTTTATCTCCACAACTGTATAGTGAATTCTGTTTCTTATTAATACAAGCTTTTGTGTTTATACAGGTTAATTTTAAAAATGTTTCTGACTTTGGTATATTTGAGGATTGATCATAATTTGTGTTCGGTTCATGAAGAAATAACTTCAATCAGGTTGTACACACCGTGTAACTCTTGTAGCGGGTTACACAAGGATGTGTACAACCTGATTGAGGTTATTGTCCTCCGACGCTTCGTCGAAGGGGACTATAGAAATGGGTGTCGTCCGTCCGTCAGTGTGCTTGGTTTCCAGATGATAAATTGGGAACAAATAGTCAGATTGAAACTAGGTTTGGTATGTAAGTATATGTCATGAATATCTAGGTCAAGTTTGATAGCGATCATTTTTCGACAATTCTTACCAGAGTTACATCCCTTTTTATACTTCGTCCGTGTGTCCCGAATTGGTTTCCAGATGATAACTTGTGAATGAAAAGTCAAATTGAAGCTAGGTGTGACCTGTAAGTGTATCTTATGAATATCTAGGTCAAGTTCGATAATGACAATTTTTCGAAAATTTTTACTAGAGTTGTGCCCCTTTTTATACCTCAAAATTGCTAAATATTTGGTTTCCAGATGATAACTTGGGAACAAATAGTCAGATTGAAACTAGGTTTGGTATGTAAGTGTATTTCATGAATATCTAGATCAAGTGCGATAGCGATCATTTTTCGACAAATTTTACCAGAGTTACATCCCTTTTTATACTTCAAAATTGCTAATATTTTGGTTTCTAAATTATAACTTGTGAACAAAAAGTCAGATTGAAACTAGGTTTGGTATGTAAGTGTATCTCATGAATATCTAGGTCAAGTTCGATAATGATGATTTTTCGACAAATCTAACCAGAGTTACTCCCCTTTTTTTACTTCAAAATGGTCCTTGTTTCGAATGAACCGAACAAATAATTTCGATCAATCCTTATAAATTAATTCAAACTTTTTTTGTTATGATATTGAAAAAATATATTTATTTTTTCAAAATAAGGCAAATAATCGGAAATAAATTAAAATAACCCCAAAGGTGCCTCATTTAAAGAAAATTTCCTGATGACAATGGCACGCGACGCCTTGGGAACGACATCTATTTTCAGATTCAGTACATACGAATATAACCTCAACTTATTAAACCAATCAAAACATTTAATGACATGTGATTCTAAAATTAATTTATTTGGTTATACAGGTGATACTGTTTAGTCAGGATTTGATTTAGACAGGTTTCACTGGACTTTAATGAACCATTCTGTACTTTTGTTTCAAAATTGTAAAGTTAAGCCCCCCTGTATTCTATATTTTGATATACAATTGGTGTTAAAAATATTGACAAAAATGTGGAATTAAAAATAGCTGGAATATTGTTCTCTTGATGTTAAACAACGGTCAATCAATCAATGGTATGGCAGTGAAAGAAACCACCGCTCGCCAACTCGCCAAAAGCGAGAAGAGAAAAAATTTGGCAAGTACGTTTGTGTAAGAACTCGACAATCCGGCTACTGAATATCGTGAGGTGAGTTCCGATTATTTTGCACTCGACCCTGTCAACCAACTTGACGAAGTAGTTTCTCAGTCAATGATTCCATAAAATTTTTGATTCGACAATAAAAGATGTGAAGAAATCCTTCAAAATCGTTGATAGGACTAGCGGTGCAATGTTTCACGTCCGCCATATTGATTTCTCTTATTGATAGAAAATGCTAAAAGATGGCGTCCTATTCTGAACCGGGATCAAATAAAATTAGTATATACCTCCCAAAGTTCAATGCAAACAATTCAGATTATCTTAAATACGGATTCGGTTGAGTAAAACTTGACGATATCAAATAAAATTGGGTTTGGGTGGACTTTATATATGTTAAAAAGGTAAATGTTAAAAAATCATAATTTTTGAGTCAGGGTCGGAAATATCTACCCACTGGCCAAACTTGGCAAGTGCAATTCTAATTTGGCTAGTACAGTTTTGAAGCAACTAGCCAAAATGGCGAGATAAGTGAAAAAAACGTTTCCCACACTGTATGGCTATATAATTTTAATGATATGAACATGTTTATGTTATACTTTATTGTTTATTTCTAGTCGAGTCTTGATTACAACAGATGTGTGGGCCAGAGGTATTGATGTACAACAAGTTTCCTTGGTGATAAACTATGACCTGCCAAACAACAGAGAGTTGTATATACACAGGTATTAACATCATCAGTATAATATTCATTTTCAGAAATCTTGTTTTTATATTTTTTGAAAAATATGTACCGTATTTACTGATGTATAATGTGCAGGATTTTACCCAGATTATTTATTTTGTAGGAGGGATGTGCATTATAGACAAGAACAATGTGTTTCACTCTTTTTCAGACCGGAAAATTACATGTCGGCCATTATTTTTTTTCCGTTTTTTTTTTAAAGTCGTCCGTTTCGTATTTTTATATTTGACACTATCCCACAAAAATAATAAATTAAATAAAAGGTAACTGAGAAAGACAAAGCTGATGGAATAGTCTTGCTGGGCAAGATTTAAAATTTGTCTTTAAGTTGTATATTTAATCCAAGTAAATATTTTGGTTGTTTCAAAGATAGTTATTTTACATACATTATACTTCCCTGTTGTAAATGATTTGTAGTTTATGCTCAATCAGTTCATAGTGGTATGTTTTCAATTTGTACCTGATTTGAGATAGATCACTCGTTATTGACTGACTCAACTTTCTAATTTTATATGAAATATTGGATTTTTACAAATTAAACTTGGGGTTGCTACATTTATTTGAAAAATATAACTAACATGTATATTTCGCTCATGCGAGGTATACTCGATACAACATTATGTGATAAAGTTTGTCAGTGACTTGTGGCAGGTCGGTGGTTTTCTCTGGGTACTCGATACAACATTATGTGATAAAGTTTGTCAGTGACTTGTGGCAAATCAGTGGTTTTCTCCTGGTACTCTGGTTTTCTCCTGGTACTCTGGTTTCCTCCTGGTACTCTGGTTTTCTCCTGGTACTCTGGTTTTCACCTGGTACTCTGGTTTTCTCCTGGTACTCTGGTTTCCTCCTGGTACTCTGGTTTTCTCCTGGTACTCTGGTTTCCTCCTGGTACTCTGGTTTTCTCCTGGTACTCTGGTTTACTCCATTAATAAAAGTGACTGCCATGATATAGCTGAAATATTGTTGAAAGTGGTGTTAAACACTATGACTAACCCTACATATATATATATATATATAATTATTTAAATAATCAGTTAAAACATTTCTTTTATTATGATGTTTCTACCAGTTTGTAGAAAAAGGTTAAGAACACTTATTAGCTGGATCTAGTTATTTGTATAAATAATAAAAATGTCTTTTTTGTTAGAATTGGTCGGTCAGGTCGATTTGGAAGAAAGGGTGTAGCTATCAACTTTGTAAAAAATGATGACATCAGAATTTTAAGAGATATTGAACAATACTACTCAACACAGATTGATGAAATGCCTATGAATGGTAAGCTATTGTATAGTTGAAACATATAATGGGCATTATCACATTTTGGTATACCTTTAAAACCAAGTATTGTACAAGTACAAGCACTATAGGTCTGAACTCCAACACTTCACTGGTCTAAAGATATATCTGAAGAAGATGATGAAACAGTATGTCTTACCCAGTTAGATATTGTCCTCACTTAACTTCCATCGTCAGTAACCTTTCACATTTCAGTTTTTTTTCTCAGAAGCCACTGAACCAACTTGAAGTACCCCTTGGGGAAGTGCTACAACATTTTATGTGATTTTGATTACAATTTGAAATATAACATGGCTGCTAGGGCCAACTGTGCTTTACAAAGTTTGTGTTTGATTTTTTAATGGAAATCAAAGATTGCAGCCATTGCAGGACAAAATTTTAACATAAGAACATATTTTTGAAAATGATTATAATAAAAAAAATTCTTAGAAACTTGATTGCACACAATTTGTACATGTTTAATCATTGGATAAAAAGTGTGCATCAGAAATTCTATTTGGCCACATTAAGTTATCACAAACTACTGTTAAATAGACAAAAGTTCATTGTACAAACCAGATGTCTTTAGAATAAGATATAGTTCTAATTAAAAAAAAAAGACAACACAATCCAATGGAATTATTTGTTAGAACAGGCATTGGTTTCTATGTTAGGTAAATTACAAAACAACCACTTTTTATAATAATCTAGGTATACATGTACATAGGTTTCAGAAAACATGGAGTCCCTAAATTAAGATGGGTAGAAAATAAAAATGTTGATCAATGTATAATGTTATAGATTATCAGTTATTTATTAACTATTTTTTTTTATTAAGATGTAAGAACAAAGGTTTGCTTCAAAGATTCAAATGAAACTTCAGATACTAGTTATGAGTTTAGTTATCTACCATGATCATACTTGAGTTATCTACCCTTGATCAAACTTTGTCTTATAGACATTTGTTATTAAATTTTACAATTAATTCACAAGGATATTGATGTAAATGAACATGATAAAAAAAATCACATGTTATGATAACAAAGTATCATCTATAAGTTCAAACTACAAGACCCAAGTGAAGATTGTGTTGTTAGTTTTTAATTCTAAAAAAATAGTGTTCATTTTATTAATATGTTTGGTATGTTGTTATATCTCTATGGTAACAGCTTACTAAATAAAGTGTAAACCAAATAATTTGTAATCAACTGATATTAATTTCGATAATTTTTATTAGGATTAATTATTTTATTTAGTATGTTTAATTCTTTTTTTTTATGATTAATTCTTTTTTTGTATGATTAATTATTTTTTAGTATGATTAATTATTATAACATCTAGATGATATCTTGATTTAAATCATTTTTTAAGAAATTGTCATATGCAGTGGAAAGACACGTGTCATTCTGATAATAAGTGATTAACGATGTTTTTTTAAAACAAGAGGACGTTTTTCATCATC
Organism: Gigantidas platifrons; assembly: GCA_002080005.1. NCBI lineage: Eukaryota > Metazoa > Mollusca > Bivalvia > Mytilida > Modiolidae > Gigantidas > Gigantidas platifrons. The sequence goes on from MJUT01061363.1 coordinate 226,647, forward strand.
TCTCTTCGAAGGGTGAAGCCCTGAGATGAGAGATAACTGAGAAATGTCCTCGAGTTTTAAAAAAACATCTTTAATTATTTTATCGCTATGATAGTATGTTTATCAAGGCTTTGGTAATGTGACGTCATTATTTGGTCATATTAGAAAGCAGCGATATTACTATGTGCGTCCTTGACAACGCTTAGCGATTAGCGATAATTGGAATCTTCTCAGCGCTTACGTGACATGAAACATTGGTTTTAAACATCAAAGGGAAAGTAAACAAAATAGCAATAATGTTGTTTATAGTATCAATTTATTATACCAATTTATATAATCAACATTGAAAATGTTATTTTTTGATAGAATATTTGTGTTATAGAGAGTTAAACAGATACACATATATTTTTGTCAACATATAAATTGTATCATTCTGATACCAAAAATAGTAATAAATCTTATTTCTTTTTTCAGTTGCTGACTTGATTTGAGGAAATAAAGGACTTTTTTTCATCTTCATTAAAACTCATTTGTGACTCGTGGGAATTATCTATAGGGATATAATTTTTCCGTTGAACAGTGTGGACCATGTTAGAACATTTCAGTTTAACAGTCTTTGATGTAAGATCATGTAGAAGGAAGTGTCTATAAATAGTTTTGTTTTATCATTATTTTATCAAAGCATTTTCATTTGTTCATGGTGAATCATGTAAATAAATATCATATAAATCTTAGAAAGTCTTGTTTGTTAAAGTATACAGTAGATTTATGGCATTTTATGGATTTAAGAAAAGATATATTTTCAAGAGGTTGTTTGATATCAAAGTAGAATATTATTTTATCATAGAAACATTTCCCAGTCTAATTTCATCACAGATCTGAGATCTATAGATTATGATCAAGACTCATCGGTGGTGTATTGGGTAGCATGTTCACCTTGAGTGTGATAGATCGTGGTGTATTGGGTAGGCTGTTCACCTTGAGTGTGATAGATCGTGGTGTATTGGGTAGCATGTTCATCTTGAGTGTGATAGATCGTGGTTTATTGGGTAGCATGTTCACCTTGAGTGTGATAGATCATGGTGTATTGGGTAGCATGTTCACCTTGAGTGTGATAGATCGTGGTTTATTGGGTAGCATGTTCACCTTGAGTGTGATAGATCACGGTGTATTGGGTAGCATGTTCACCTTGAGTGTGATAGATCGTGGTGTATTGGGTAGCATGTTCATCTTGAGTGTGATAGATCATGGTGTATTGGGTAGCATGTTCACCTTGAGTGTGATAGATCATGGTGTATTGGGTAGCATGTTCACCTTGGGTGTGATAGATCGTGGTGTATAGGGTAGCATGTTCACCATGAGTGTGATAGATCGTGGTGTATTTGGTAGCATGTTCATCTTGAGTGTGATAGATCATGGTGTATTGGGTAGGCTGTTCACCTTGAGTGTGATAGATCGTGGTGTATAGGGTAGCATGTTCACCTTGAGTGTGATAGATCATGGTGTATTGGGTAGCATGTGCACCTTGAGTGTGATAGATCGTGGTGTATAGGGTAGCATGTTCACCTTGAGTGTGATAGATCGTGGTGTATTGGGTAGCATGTTCATCTTGAGTGTGATAGATCATGGTGTATAGGGTAGCATGTTCACCTTGAGTGTGATAGATCGTGGTGTATTGGGTAGCATGTTCATCTTGAGTGTGATAGACCGTGGTGTATTGGGTAGGCTGTTCACCTTGAGTGTGATAGATCGTGGTGTATTGGGTAGCATGTTCACCTTGAGTGTGATAGATCGTGGTTTATTGGGTAGCATGTTCACCTTGACTGTGATAGATCGTAGTGTATTGGGTAGCATGTTCACCTTGAGTGTGATAGATCGGGATGTATTGGGTAGCATGTTTACCTTGAGTGTGATAGATCGTAGTGTATTGGGTAGCATGTTCATCTTGAGTGTGATAGATCGTGGTGTATTGGGTATCATGTTCACCTTGACTGTGATAGATCGTGGTGTATTGGGTAGCATGTTCATCTTGAGTGTGATAGATCATGGTGTATTGGGTAGCATGTTCACCTTGAGTGTGATAGATCGTGGAGTATTGGGTAGCATGTTCACCTTGAGTGTGATGTATTGGGTAGCATGTTCACCTTGAGTGATAGATCGTGGTGTATTGGGTAGCATGTTTACCTTGAGTGTGATAGATCGTAGTGTATTGGGTAGCATGTTCATCTTGAGTGTGATAGATCGTGGTGTATTGGGTATCATGTTCACCTTGACTGATAGATCGTGGTGTATTGGTTAGCATGTTCATCTTGAGTGTGATAGATCATGGTGTATTGGGTAGCATGTTCACCTTGAGTGTGATAGATCGTGGTGTATTGGGTGGCATGTTCACCTTGAGTGTGATAGATCGTGATGTATTGGGTAGCATGTTCACCTTGAGTGTGATAGATCATGTATTGGGTAGCATGTTCACCTTGAGTGTGATAGATCGTGGTTTATTGGGTAGCATGTTCATCTTGAGTGTGATAGATCGTGATGTATTGGGTAGCATGTTCACCATGAGTGTGATAGATCGTGATGTATTGGGTAGCATGTTCACCTTGAGTGTGATAGATCGTGTATTGGGTAGCATGTTCACCTTGAGTGATAGATCATGGTTTATTGGGTAGCATGTTCATCTTGAGTGTGATAGATCATGGGTTCAAGCCCCAGTCAGTCAAAACAAAGATTATTAAATAGTCATTTGCTGCTTCTGCACTAAGCACACAGGTTTAAGAAGTAACAACAAAGACTGGTTGGCTCAGACTCTAGATAATGTGTCAAAGTGGAGTACAGCGACATGTTTACCTACAGACTGTCGTTTAAGAAGTAACAACAAAGACTGGTTGGCTCAGACTCGAGATAATGTGTCAAAGTGGAGTACAGCGACATGTTTACCTACAGACTGTCGTTTAAGAAGTAACAACAAAGACTGGTTGGCTCAGACTCTAGATAATGTGTCAAAGTGGAGTACTGCGACATGTTTACCTACAGTGAGCTATCACTATAAAGATTCAATTAAAGATTGGTCGAGTACAAATGGGACATCATCATTTCATTGAATATAACTTGTTCTCGCCTTGATATAGCGGAAAAAAATGCTCATTTGGTATTAAACAACAATCACTCACTCATCAGCAATTTATATCCCCATCCATGGATACAGGGTACCTTTCAATTTATAAACTGCTAGCTGTTTTGAAGTTCAGTTTTCAACTATATTAACATAATAGAATCCTAAAGACTTTTAATTATTTGACTTATTTTGACTATGAGGGTACCTCATGTAGATTATTCCAGAAATGTGTCGTGTACACTAAATTATATATCTACATTTATAATAAAAACTTTAAGAAAAACTGGAAAGAAAACAATTAAAGCTTTAAGAAAAACTGGAAAGAAAACAATTAAAACTTTTAAGAAAAACTGGAAAGAAAACAATTAAAACTAAGAAAAACTGGAAAGAAAACAATTAAAGCTTTAAGAAAAACTGGAAAGAAAACAATTAAAACTTTAAGAAAAACTGGAAAGAAAATAATAAAAACTTTAAGAAAAACTGGAAAAAAAAGAATTAAAACTTTTTAAACAAATTTAAAATGGAGAAAATATGGAAAAGACACTTTGTAGATTTGTAACATTAACTTGGTGACAATCTTTACTTTAGATTTTTTAAATCACACATTTTCAGATAAAAAATTATAATAGCACAAATACAGATAATTGGAAACACTTGTGTTGTTTATGTTGTGTACAGTGACCTTTGTTATGTAACTTAATGATAAGATAATGACCCATATCAGTATAGATGATAGTACTGATAATTATCATGTGCTTCACTTTTGGCTCACCTGTTCACCTGATTAAAGTTGAACTTTGTCAGTCAACCAGGACATAATACAAGTTATACAATGCACCTTTCCTTACCTTATTACACAAATTGTATTTGAACAATATTCATATTGATTTTCTTCATTCTGCATTTACTGTGAAACATTCAACAGTGAATGAAAAGGCAAAAATAATCCCCAGTCTGTAGATGAGTGGTACAAGAAGAGTTTGAAGATACCAAAGGAGCCTCAGAATCTATATATAGAACAGACAACACAATGGCCAAAAAAAAAGTACAAAAGGACAAACAAGGATCTACAAAACATACACATAAAACTAAAGATTGAGTAGCAGGAACCCCATGATCGCATCTATCCCATTGAGCTTGAAAGGATACCACAGATACAGATAAGGCTGCTTCATACCTTGCCCTACACATCAAAATGACAGGAAGGGGCAGTTAAAAACGAAACTTTAAGACAAAAGAGATGATTTCAATTTTCCCATTGTGAACTTTCCTTTTATATGTAGCAACTTTCCAGCAGCACCTGCATATGGAGTATACATCTCTCAGTTGATACGATATTCCAGAGCTTATGATTCTTATCAGGATTTCATTGATAGATGATTGCTGTCCAAAAGGAGGCTACTGAACCAAGGGTTCCTCTTGGTAAAGTTGAAGTCATCACTTCGAAAGTTTTACAGTCGCATCCATGACTTGGTTGACCGTTATGGAATTTCCGTGTCACAAATGACCACAAATATGTTTCACTTGTAAACACTTTCTGGTCCTTTCCTCATTCATGACATATCACAGGGTTTGTAACTAGATAAACACGACAGGAGTAGGAACCGCCTACTCTTCGGAGCAGCTGAGTTCACCTCCTGTTTTTAGTGGGGTTCATATTACTCGAACTTTAGTTTTATGTGTATGTTTTGCAGATCGTTGTTTGTCCATTTTTCTTTTGGTCCTTGTGTTGTCTGTTATTCGATTTACGGATTCTGATTACCCCTTTGATATCTTCAAATTCTTCTTCCTTCTTAAAAGTTTTCTGAAACTGATATCGTCAAAATGCTCGAGTTTTTGATTGAAAATATATTTGTTATGTTTGTTGGAGTGTTTTTCAACAGACGACATTACTACGGGTAACAACTGTGCTCCTCTCCTCGCCGACTTGTTCTTTCATTCATAGGAGGCAGAGTTCATAGAGGGGCTTCTTAAGATGAATATAACTTTCTATTATATAGATGATGTTCTTTCACTAAATAATTACAAGGTTGGTGATGATGTTAATCGCATGTATCACATTGAGATTGAGATAAAGCATACCACGGATACTGCTAGGTCTGCTTCATACAATGACATAGAAATTGATAGTGAGGCCCGGTTGAAAAATAAATTTTACAACAAAAGAAAAGATTTCAATTTTTCCATTGTGAACGTTCCATTTATATGTAACAACATTCCAGTAGCATCTGTAATATGGCGTATATATCTCTCAGTTGATACAATAGACATTTGTATAATTTTTGTATCCAGTTCGTCTAGGAGTGTTGTCGACAATGTTTATCACGTTTAGATTGCAGCATCATGGACTAGATAAATTTTCTATATTTAAGAAATAAATCATGGAAGCCATAATGTGTTGAGAGTTTTAACATCGTTGGCGGATATTAGTATTTTATGCCGAGCCAGAAGCGAGGGATAAAATTTACTAACATCCGCCAACCCATGTTAAAACTCAAAACATATTCTGGCTTCCATGATTTATTTCGATTCTGGCATGTCTAAGAGTACAAATACGGTAGTATACTTTGATTGGAAGACGGTAATTTATATTTACGTTTGCGGAATATGTCGCACACAATTTATGCTGCAAATGGAAAAGTCAGTCACATTCACCGGCGCATGTGCTAATGAGATTAAATTATACCGAATGGATAACTCGCTCGTTTGTTAACAAAGCGGAAGAAGGAGGTCATGTTAGAATACCAATTTTGTCATTGCACCCATAATGTCTTGCAGTACACAACTTTCGAATGCAGTACAAAATGTATTTCTCTTTCTGTCTATGGAGTGGTGTACTTAAATTAGAAGTGTGTCATCCTCACAGTAGTCAGTGATTCGCCACTGACATGGTTTATTAGATATATTATTACAGAAATTTATAGTTTCTAAATAATATAATCATTAATAAAACTAAGGTTCTCCTCCCTCGGACATAGGTGACCTTAGATAAAACTAAGGTTCTCCTCCCTCGGACATAGGTGACCTTAGATAAAACTAAGGTTCTCCTCCCTCAGACATAGGTGACCTTAGATAAAACTAAGGTTCTCCTCCCTCGGACATAGGTGACCTTAGATAAAACTAAGGTTCTCCTCCCTCGGACATAGGTGACCTTAGCTGATTTTTTTTTGCCTTCCTGTTTAGGCCCATTGGTTTTATTGCTCCCCAAAACTTTAAATTATTTGGCTTTCCAATCTTTCGATCTTGAGCGTCACCTGATGAAGGTTATTTTAGTCATGAAGCGTGTCGTGCGCAGTAAACTTGATATCTACCTGTTTATTACTAGGATGGTATATTTTTTTTCTAAAATGTAAAACAGATCCATGTGTAGATAATGTCAGACGTCTGTGAACAATCTATAGGTCTAATGTTATTTCTAATTTAGGTTGTTTAACATATTGATTGTCATTCCCCTGGGAATACTTAGATACACTGTTACTTTTACAAATCTGCCTACATTCCCCTGGGAATACTCAGATACACTGTTACTTTGACAAATCTGCTTACTCTATGACAAATAATTAATGACGTCTATGGTTGATTGTCCAATCAGAACAGAGTCAGAATATGAAATCATTAGACTTATTGAATGACAATTAAACCTTTGATTATAATGAAGTTATCACTGCAATTAATTATATATATGAATGAAACCTTTCAAGTTTTCTCTGATTCAGTCATTTTCTGTGCTGTAAAATATCTAGGATATACTTGTTATTATGTCCGTATTGATCTAAGTTTTCAAAAGGAGGATAGTTTTACTTCTATTGAAATCTTTTATTATAGATTTCTCCAATACGACTCATATTCTGATATGGTGATTGATATGGTATTAATGAGAAATAGATTATTTTACAGCTTTGTCAATAGAAATGTAAAAATATATCACCAGACACGAACGAGAATGTAACAATGAATGGTCAAAGACAGAAACATGGATGAATTTGAAATTTGTTTTAGCCATTGTACTGGTTCACAACGACATGATTGTCACGCCTTAGTAACCAGTTCTTGCTAACTTCCGGCAAACCGTAGTCGATAATCTTTGTTTTATGTATACCGTTTGTTTTTCGTGGTTACGTATACAATGTACTTATAAAAAGTAACAATTATACACAGTTTGTTATTAGTTTTCATTGTTTATTTATTCATTAAACATAAAATACCAAGACATCGATTATGTTAATATTATCGTGACACGGAAACTGAAACAAGCACAACTAAGGTACTAATGGAATCTTTTAAACCCGTAGACGACTGAATCATTTTATTTCTAATTTACAGCAGATCTGAGATGAAATACAAACAATATCAAAGACAGAAACTAATTTACCGACACATTATTTGGATTAAGACTTTTATATTGTATTTATAATGTATGAAAAGTCATGAGAAACACTTCAGATTTAAACTTTTCTGATATTAAAGAATCTGAATTGATTACAAAAAAAGCAAAAAAATCTTCCACATCCGTGAAGGTTGTATGTACCTTGGTGCTCAGATGTAATCTGACTATTGAATGTGATCTTCCTGCACCGGAACACAATGTTACATAGCTGTTAATTTCACGGATGCCTATATTAACTACATCTCAATTCCCTTTGTTTGATAAACGGAAATTCTATGAATGATCAGAGACTCGTTTAGGAAACAAATTAAAGAATACGTGTGGTTTTAACTGTCTCGGGCCATTAACTGATAAACCTGTGCCTTTTATAGATGGCTAATCACAGTCCGTTACATTCACGTTATTGGTATCATTTTACTTAAATAGCTATTAAATCTATATGCAAATTGAATTTATTTAAAAACAAACAAACGTGTTATTCACGATACATGTAAATCTTCTTAGGATGTCGCTTGATAAATTGTTGTCCAGGATAATATATAGCAACTCTTCTGTTGGGATTTAAGTGGAAATACGCCATTTAAGTAATTTATAACAACTAATTGAAAAGAATTTTAAAAGCTCTCCATCAATAATTCAAAAGTTTATTTTTGACATTGTGAAAACGTGGACAAGGATATTAAGTTCATACATACATGTCTAGCAATAAAAATATTTGAGATTAGTAAAATGACTCGTACTTCAGTTGTAAAAGTTCTTCACGAACTCCTCAACATATGCTTGTGTTAAGTAGAGATGTACAGACTTAAGGATTAAGTTCTGTGTGTGTGATTACAGTACTCTGTTGATAGAGATCTTGAACATTTAATCTGGACATATAAGTCATTGACAAAGGAGTTATGACTATCTGACTGTCAAACACTGAATTGTTGGTATATGATGAAAAGGAAATTCATGTAAAATTATTATTCAGAAGGTAAATTAATAGATGTATATCAGACAAAGGCACTGATTGTACAACAGTTTGACAGACTATTATAATCTGTAAAATCATACGGCAACAAAGGTATTAATTGTAGGACAATGTTTATGTGAGAATACACAGAGGAATATAGGAGTTCTACACAAATCTATAATTGTTCTCTACCACAATATACCATTGACTCTTGTTTTGATTAAAATATCATATCGTCATCTACGATTTAATTAAAACAGATTATCAGTAACTTTTTATTTATAAACTAGAATATAATTGGAGAGAGTTGTTTAGTTACGAACCGCAGTGGATAACGTTTTCATTGGAAACGGAAACGTACGCTTTGTCAAGGAGTTTATACAGTATCAATTTGAAAATGTAAATCTTTCGATGAAGATTTGTTGCACCTAGTGAAACAATTCAAAATGAGTTCCGATTGGATTCTGGACAGAATTAGTAGTTCTAAACCCGTAGCGCCCCCTGTGAATAACGCCTGCTTACCGGATATATATAACAAATTGGATGCTGATACAATTGAAAAAACGCGTGTTATTAATAAACTCCTAGAACAAAGACTGAAAATTCAGCAAAATATATTACACAAATATCAAGCGCGCGCTCAAGTTTGTCACAAACATGAAAAAGAACGCGTTCGTAAAGAATTGCGTAAAATACGACGCCATCTTCCAAATATGGACGACATGGTGTACATGAATACACAGATGCAACTCAAGACTCTACGCAAGAAACATCACCATATTCATACGCCAACAGGCTACACAACTACGCCGATGGAAATGAAGGGACTGGCGTCAGAAAAGGACGATAATCCATTCTGTTCACGCTTCTATGTGCATCATATGCCGGTCAAGTCACGGATTAAAACCGTGAGAATGATGGGATATCTTCCCGGTAGATCTAAGGACAGATCACGTGGCTTAGATCTTACGAGAGTAATGAGTGCTAGTGAAAACTGTCTTGTCGCAGGAATGGCTAACTTAGATCTACTTGGTGGAAGCTTAAAAAGAACGGACGACGATGATGATGCTATGACAGTGTGAGACCCAATGCTATTGAATATATGTGTAAATTCTTAAAATTTGATTGGTGCTTATTTACAGTTAAAACACAAGCATCTTCTTACAAAACTGTGTGCAATAAGTCAATCATATGGCTTAAAATAATAATTAAAATTAGAATCTTGTTTCGTTTGTGAATCTTCTTTTTCGTCTATCATTGCTCTTTACAATGAAGATGATGCTTTGAATAAAATGAGCCATGTTTCACAACGTCTTACAACCGCTTTACTTATAAACAGCCGGGGAATTCCCTGTTATGAAGGATAATTGTATAACAACTCTTTATCTATTTTAAGATATTGGAATATGTGTCTGTAGTTTGGATAATTAAGTGGAACAAGATGTTTTCAACCAGCCATAATTTTGCATGCAAGTATAAACTATTCCAATGTTTTTCAGCATCTTGCTAGGAAGTGTCCCACAATTCAGTATGATATGATTTTGTATTCGGTGTAATCGATTTGTTATGAAAAAATAAGACATTTTCATAATTATTTGACGTGAAGAATACTCATAATTAATTACGTACTTTGGTGGAACGCGTACAGTGCATATCACAGGCACTGGACTAGTGGAACCCATCCACCCTGATATATACGTTATAGTTTTTATAAATATATTCATTATACAAATTAAACAATTACAACATTGTTCGACTGGACACTGAGTCACCAGACAGCTAAATCATCATAAACCAAGGTTACACGGTATATACACGTAGAACTATAGAAATGTACACGGCCTTCCGATAGGCAATTTATGGTCTTGTTTTTAAATAAATTTATTATATTTTATGGTCTAAAATATCAAAATAAATTTCAAATTCTAGTTAATCAATATGAATATAGTTGTATTATCAATAAAGAAAAAAAGATAAAATAATGTACAAAGATATTTTTGTAATTGGGGGGTGTCCACTTGTCGAGTGCGTGTGTCCTGTGATTCATATGGGTGTGTCCGTGTTCAAAATTTTATACAGTAAGGGCATACCATATATTTCACGTATTTGCCTCCGATTTGATTAAACATGTAAAATTGACGAATCAGACAGAATACATATTGTGGCACATAATTTTCAGAAAATCGAGATGTTGTGATATACAATTTTAATAAACATCGTTTGGTCAACAAATACAAAGGACGCTTTTAAGTATTTTTCATCTTAAAAGAAAAGACCAGTCAGTTGAAAAGTTGTTTTAATTCAATTAATTATAACTTGTTATTCGTAAATAACTTATTATTTAAAAAAAACCACCTTTATTAACATTAATATACCCAATTAAAAATATGAATATTTGGAATTTCCTGTCGTAGTGTAAGCGGCCATGACACCTCTTCATGTGACGTCACTCAGTCGTATCATGTTAGTTGAATAAATAACATGTATCTGACTCTTTCCAACATCGTGCCCGTATGGTTATGTTTTAATATCAGATCAACTGCAATACAATGTTTATAAATGTATATCGTTCTAATTTTGTTCTTAATATTCCCATCCCATGTTACATTTTCATAAAACAAAGGAGTTTATTTGTATCGGGGGAGGGGGGTTCTACGTATAATTTCATGTTTTACGTGATTGGCCGTAGGTTAAATAACTGTCATTTTTAACTCGTTTTGTGCTTACACATGTTTTTTTCTTTTTTGTCCCCAATGCTGTCATACTTTCCCGTGTTTTTCGAGGTCACTGATCGATGATCATTGTGTTGACAGGTAGTCCTGTCCGGATCGGTAATTACACACAAAAAATCTTCCCACTCTTTCCCTTCGTTACTTAGTGCAATAAAATGCTTAACATAAGTCATAATGATTTTGTAAATATCAAAAGATACACGTTATTTTACGATTTACATAATTTTTAATGAACAAATTGCAATTGATCAATGCTGATATAATATACGATACTGATTGCGTGACGTAACGGGAAGGTATAATCCGAGAATGGATACGCCCCTTTTCAGGCTTTTGTCTCCTCCACATTGGAGAGTTTTGAAAAATGGCGATCCCCATTATTTGGTGCAACAGGCAACTTCAATGACCAAATTCTACCTTATGGTATACTATCTTTAACATTCATTAACACAAATGTCTTTTTTTTACTGTCATTTAAATTTTCACTCTAACTTGTCAAGACCATGGCCTTTTCCTTTAAATAATTATACATGAATATATAAAACAGGTTAATATTACTATATTAAGCGTAAACAGTCGTCAAAGTGATTATGTATGGTCATAGTAAAGTGATATGTAGTCATGGAAAAACCACGACAGGCGTCTTGTATTATATACTTTCTCCCCAAAAAATACACGTTAATTTATCATCCTTGATTTTAATATTGACAACCATTCAAATATTTAAACGTATTTTCATTCAGTTTGCTAAAACAGAGATCATTTGAAGATTGAATTAGCAGATCAATCTTTAGACCAAGGACTGGATAAGGATTCTTTTGTATGTCAAATAGTAGGATTATGTTTGTTTTGACACCATTTTTATAATATTCCAATTATATGGTGCCTGTTAGTGTTGTATGAGACTGGACTACCATGGGAACTATAAGGTAATATCGAGTATACATCGCGCAACCAACGGAAGTCGAACTTACAAACCTTTTAGTCTATGGACTAAAATACTGAAATCCTTACACCGGCTTAATTTTCGGGACCTATTTTTTTCTACCATTTGACATAGAATTCTGTTTTTTTTCCCTGTTTGAATGATACTGCTAAGCTATTCGATATTTCAATATTAAATTGGAGAAACCGGTTTTAATCCCATAGTAACCGAACATGATATGTCATATTTAGAATAGATAATTTCCTTCACAATTACCCTTCAAATAACAACATGAGTAATCTTGTAAAATTGCTATGTTTTCATAGTTAACTCTTATTTACTTTTGAAAAGATCATATAATACGATCAAAAATATGTACGAAGACCACTATCAATACAAATATTATCATAATTAATCATATTTATATCAATAAAGTATCATGTAGCATACTGAACCCACACAAAATAGAAACATCTTGAAACTTCAGTGTTGTGGGTTGACGGTGACAGCCGTTTAAGAACGAAACTTTACGACAAAAGAAATGATTTCAATATTCCCATTGCGAAATTTCCATTAATATGTAGCAACATTCCAACAACATTTGTATATGGAGTATACATTTGTATGTCTCTCAATTGATGCCACATCCCAGAGTTTGTGGTTCTTATTATGATTTCCTTGATAGAGGGTTGCTGATAACAAGGAAGATACTGAACCAAGGATTCCTATTGCTTAAGTTGAAGTCATCATTTCGAAAGTTTTACGGTCGCCACCATGACTTGGTTGACCCCTACAGAATATATGTATCACACGCCGATATGTTCCGTATGTCATAAACACTTCCCGGTGCTTTCCTTATTCATGACCTATCACAGGGTTTGTAACTAAAGCAACACCATGGGTGCCACTAGTGGAGCAGGAACTGCTTATCCTTCCGGAGCGACAATACTTTAGTTCCTTGGGCTCCATATCAAACGTCTCTTCTCAAACATATACATTGCCAGATACAATTGCCAATCATTATATTGAGATTTGCGCATCAGTCATATCAATAGTATACAGTTTTCTGTCGGAAACGGATGGTAGAATGATTACTTTACCATTGACTGCATGGCTGAACGGCGACACTGACGAGGATTATCAGGTTGAATATGAAAACTTAGTTGCCATGGTATATAGTAAACATGACCAGTCAGATTATGACTAGATAGATTTGTTCTGTCATATTAGTTAACACACCACAATATTCACGGCCGCTTATCGCTCTCTTTCACCACAAAATGTTATGACGAGAAAATCATGAGATCGACTTCCCGTGGTGAATAAGAGCGACATATATTCCTGGTCACCGTGCAAAGGTAGGGAATTTCATAGCATATATTTCAGTATAATGACAATTCGGCAATGTGATTCTGTGGCCAAGACATTTTCCTTGATGACCGTTAGCTTTTATATCGAACCAAGCTTACTAATTTTCCTAAAAACGATTTGTGCCAGTTCCTGACAAAGGAAATCGGCAAAAATTTAACCAGTGCTCGTTGTTCTCGGCATTTTTAAGCAACCCAACAGTGTGAAATAATTTGATTTTATTACTTGCATTAGTCGGATATGGAATAAATCGTCAAAATGCATTTATCTTCCTACACGGGTTCCTCCAAATAAATGTGATGCATTAGATAGATAAGTTATGCTAGAGAAATCGGGTGATACATGAGAAACCAGTGATGATTTGAAGTAATTTAAAGTAAAGCTCATTAAACGTTCCTTACAATAGAATGACTGTGGAGATATGATATTTTGCATGAGAATGAGAAAGATAGGTCAAAAGAAGGAAGTTGGAGCAAGTATTTAGACCTCAAAAAGTGATGTAAAATATTCTTATTTGGTCATATCATACAAATTTACATCACATTACATTTTATTGTATAGCGAGAAAATATTTCCCGAAGAACGTTACCAAAAGTGAACCATACTAAAAGATTTCAAAATTAAATTAAAAAGTTTTGCAATTTTTGATTATGTTAATACGAGTTTAACCAACCTTGGGTCGGTTTATGTTTTACATCAGCTGTGAACCGACTCAAAGTGGGTTATATCGTACAACCTAGTCAAGAATTGAAAGCATTTCTTCCAATTGTTTTGGTTTTATTTGCACTGATGAAACATAAGTTGTCGAAATGGCCATATGCAGAACCCAAATTTACTGCAATTTCGGTACTTGTATTTTTATTACTACTGGGTAGATGCCTTTGTCTGGTGGACTGTTAGCCCCCGAGGGTATTCACCAGCCCAATGGCCCAGCACTTGAGTACTGACCCGAAAAAACGATATTATTTTGAAAACTTACAATATCAAAAGTTTAGAAATTCATAAAACTAAGGAGAATCTCCCTCGTGCAAAGCTATGTCCTTAGCTAATTTTGGCGTTATTTTTTATGACCTTTAGGTTATTGTTCTCTATCAGCTCTTTGACATCTTTTGGTTTTTGGTCTGCCAATTGTTTTGAATTTATCTGCAATGTGATGAGACATAAGTTGTCGAAATGGCTATATGTAGAACCCAAATTTACTGCAATTTCCCTACCTGTGTTTTTATATGTTGCTTGATCAGGGAGACTGGGATAAAGTAATTTATCGACTTATTTCAAAACACTTTTGAGCATACCATCAATATATAGTTGTCATTTTTTCTTCATATGTAAGACGGCTAATATCCATGTACTTGCAAATTCCCACCTAAAACAGGATATCTGAGCCCTCATCCCCGGTGGAGATCGGTGTTCGATTTCACGAACAGTCTTAAGTACAACTTTCTGATGTCACAATATTTTTTCCTTTTGAAGTTTTCTCAATTACGACCAATCTTTGACTGACAACTTTTTGTGAAACCGGCCACTGAATCAAGTAAAGACGATAAACTCTACTCCAATTGTAATGCCATTTGATTATTTTTTATCTATGAAACATTGAATTGAAATTGTTTTAAATCATCAACGGTTTCTCAAATTCAAATTCAAAATTCAAATTCTTCATTGATTATAGTCCAACCTAGGACTGTTATCAACAATGTTACAATTCCCATGCATCACCCGATTTCTGTAGCATAACTTATCTATCTAATGCATCACATTGATTTGGAGGAACCCGTGTAGGAAGATAAATGCATTTTGACCATTTATTCCATATCCGACTAATGCAAGTAATAAAATCAAATTACCGGTATTTCACACTGTTAGTTTGCTTTAAAATGCCGAGAACAACGAGCACTGGTTAAATTTTTGCCGATTTCCTTTGTCAGGAACTGGCACAAATCGTTTTTAGGAAAATTAGTAAGTATGGTTCGATATAAAAGCTAACGGGCATCAAGGAAATGCCTTGGCCACATAATCACATTGCCGAATTGTCATTACACTGCAATATATGCTATGAAATTCCTTACCTTTGCACGGTGACCAGGAATATATGTCGCTCTTATTCACCACGGGAAGTCGATCTTAAGTTTTTCTCGTCATAACATTTTGTGGTGAAAGAGAGCGATAAGCGGCCGTGATATTGTGTTTTTATTTCGTGTGTGTTACTTTAAACATATTTTATTGTTCAATAATAAACAATTGGATAGGACACAAGTTTCACAAATTAGAAACGTCTTCTCCAAGTGTATGTTGAGGTACACTACCTGATGTTTTGTTGATTTGTATACTGATAGTGTTCTGTATATATATTTTCTTTGGTTATAATATGATATTTTCAAGTAAACAAGAGTTTTATAGAAAAACATGAGTATTTATTTAGTTTTGCTTTAAATTTGCATCAAATGACGTCATGTCGTTATCTACGCACTTGATCGGGACGTTTCAACTTACTGCTAGTATTATCACTTCTTTCACTGTACTTCATTGTGGAGCGGAGCAAACACTGCTGATCCTTCCGGAGCACTCGAGTTCCCCTGGTTTGTGGGGTTTGTGTTGCTCAATCGTTGGATTTCTTTGTAGTGTATTGTAGATTATTGTTACGGCTTCTTACCTCCCCTTTGGTTTCTTCAAACTATTTTTACAAATTCGTCGCCATGTGAGTTACTTTATAAGTAGAAGTTTTGCAATGTTATTTGTTTTTAATTTGTCTTCAGATTTTCATATATATACAATGATATTATTGTTTACTTATTCCTATATCCTGTTACATTTTAAACATTCCAATCATCAAACAGAATAAACAACTTGTCTATTCTCTAATATGTTCACAGCCATTAAGATATGAACAAATTATGGTACAAGGATAAAGTGGGAAAACATCATAGGTTATTTTTTTATCCTTTATTTGAAGGAGTAACTATTTCACAATACTACAAAGATTTAATTGTTCAGTAGATATTGTATCTCACTATCAACAGTCTTAAGATTTTACATATCTTTCTTTAATGATAAGTTTCTGGTATTTTTAACTTTGATTTTGTTCCACTCAAAACATGACACTTTTCTAAAATATTCACTTTACAAATCAATATAATTTTGCACGGTAATTTGAGCATCAATCACAGCAAAAAAGCACAGGCCTACACATATTTGTTCCAAAAAACAAATGCAAACAAAAAAAATGTGCTTGTTTCATTTGCATTTGTGCATGCGCGATTGCTACCAAATGTTCTATACTGTCAATGTAGGCTAGTAGCATGCTCTGAAGTGCGGAAACACGATCTGGCTTCTATAGTAGAGCTCTTTTTGGTGAAGTGACAATTACTGCAAAAAGTTTTTTTTGCAACATAAATGTGAGTCAAAGAAAACTTGACACGTCTTTTAAACTAAAGTCTGACACTCAACAGCCCACTCCTGATAAAGACAAGAGTGATCGTGACATAAATGTGTCAGAAGCAATCTCAGAATGTCCTAGTGTCGCCAGTGCTAGTGCGATAAGCGACGCATGGACCACCGTATATTGACGCTGCAGGCGCATCACCTTGAGCAATTTGTCACACATCTATAGATAAATTAAACCTGCTAGAAGCTGAGTGGACTGATGCTCACATATTTACATTGTTAACATTGATGGTATCATAGACGAATTTGAAACTTTTCCAGATTGAAATAATAAAATTGTATCATCGATAGAAATATGTTTTAGTAAGGCCTTAACTTAATGAATACTCAAATATGTGGCATAACTATATAGCTATCAATGAGACCACTACCACCCCCTAACTCATATTTAAAAAGTAAACAACTACAGGTAAATGATTCTCCTGATAATTGTCAAATACCAGTGGCATGGTTTTTTTTTTAAACATCGGGTCTCTGTTCATCTATTTTTACTGCAGTTTTTAAACAGTATTTTTTTCTAATCCTCCTCTTTATAGTTGAAAGATGACGTAAATATTGTTGATTGAGTTGTCGTAATTTCCTTAAAAAAACAGTTTTTTTTCCATTCAAAATCCTAAAAATCACTGAGATCCGGGGGGATTTTCCCCCGGACTCCCCATCAGGGCTCTGTCCTAGACTCGCTGGGGACGTTCAGCGGTCCCCAGACCCCGGTGAACCGGAGTATGAAGCTGTTCAACACGGACGAGGTTTCCGTCTTATAATGTCAAATATCAACGGTGAACCGGAGTATGAAGCTGTTCAACACGGACGAGGTTTCCGTCTTACTGTTAATAATTTCTGATGTCTATTAATATACAGGAACATAGCCGGAATTAAGACTCGATGAGAATATATAGAGGAATGTTTCATTTTTTAGAACGTCTTTGTGTTATAGAGCGAATATATACAGATTAATACATGGGCATTTCGTCTCAGGCCAATATGGAAATGCCCATGTATTAAACTATTTATTATATACTTCCGACATCTGCAGACGTAAACACCGGAAGTTGTTTATTTTATCTGAAACGCACGAGGGGCACCTAATAACCGGTTATTTTCTCGGGGTGTGAAAATATGGACAGTTTACTTCCGGTCATATTGGTCATACAAAAATGCCTTTATTTTAACTAAGTATGTAATAAATCTAAATATGTATATCTTATCCGTAAAGGCTATTAGATGACTTAGCAACTATAGTTCACTCTGAGACAGGTTTACTTTGCAAAAAATACTGACAATCTGCTAGTACAACTAGTAAGTCCAACTAGAAATTAAATAAGTACATTTATATTTCATTCTGGATTCTATTGCATGTACTATTTTTTGTTCAATATTTGACTACAACAGTTTAATGACCTATTTATTCTAGTCTCTCATAAAGACCATTAATTTCGCTGGATGTTCCTGCCTTATTGATATTAAATCTGTTAGAAGTATGAGTTATGATTGTTTTGTCCAAAGAGTAATGGTATTTAACCAGATAGTAGTCAGTTAACTACGAGCATTCATTGACCCTGCTATGACACTGTCCATGTTTATGATGTCATTCATATTTGTGATAGTATGTGGTCTTGTTGAGCGAATCTGTGCTGGTTTTTTATCGTTTGTTTATTTATTTATTGCCATTGGAGATCCAGTTATCAAGAGGGACGGGTTGGGATCCCATTGACCGATTGAACCGCGCCACATATTTGTGCCTGTCCCAACTTCCCAAGCCAGGATCTGGATTTCCAACGTCATATGTCTTGGTCTTATTTGTGTTCAGTGAGTTCATTTAAGATGAAGGTGATTGTTCGTTTTGTTGATATTGATGGAATTGATGACCATCACTGTATAGACGTTCTTTTCATAATATAGTGTTTCTGCGTCACAGCATGTTTAAGGTTTAATGATAATTGACCGGTAGGAATGTTCTTTATTAATTTAATTCCATATTTATTGTCATATAAACATTTACAGGTTTGTAGGAAACAAATAGAGAAAAAAAGTACAGTACTAAAGTTATAGAGATAAAATGATAGTCTCCTGCTCTCCATTCTGATGACTGTCTAATAAAGGATACTGTTACTTCTCCATTCTGATGACTGTCTAATAAAGGATACTGTTACTTCTCCA
>MJUT01061363.1:246433-257589 GCA_002080005.1 Gigantidas platifrons
GGATACTGTTACTTCTCCATTCTGATGACTGTCTAATAAAGGATATTGTTACTTCTCCATTCTGATGACTGTCTAATAAAGGATACTGTTACTTCTCCATTCTGATGACTGTCTAATAAAGGATACTGTTACTTCTCCATTCTGATGACTGTCTAATAAAGGATACTGTTACTTCTCCATTCTGATGACTGTCTAATAAAGGATACTGTTACTTCTCCATTCTGATGACTGTCTTACAAAGGATACTGTTATTTTACTTGGCTCAAATACATATGATTTACTAAATGTGTGTATATAATTAACTTTGTAGAGCCATCTAAGTAATGACAGTCATTATGACCAATGTGTATATTTTGAAATAGGTTTGATCTTAAATTTCAATTTTGCTGATAATGTAAAATAATTTCAGAAAAGTCTACGATTTCTGAGGATGCTTTTTTCTAAAAAAAAAAATAAATTAAAAACAGCTTGCGTTATGTTACCTCAATGGTGTCACAAAATATCGTTTAGGGGCCGTCGTGGTCGTGGTCGTATGGTAGTTGGATTTACAACAACCTGTGCAATCAGTGCCTATCACCACTAAAGTTGTGAGTTCGAACCCCGTTCATGGCGAGGTATACTTGATAAAACATTATGTGATAAAGTTTGTCAGTGACTTGCAGCAGGTCGGTCGTTTTCTCCGGGTACTCCGTTTTCTTCCACCAATAAAACGGACGACTACGATATAATGAAATATTTTTGAAAGTGGTGTTAAAGTCCATAGAGCCAAAACTCAAAATATCGTTTACTCTTGCAATAACAGCATATTCGCCCTTTTTCGGGGTAGCAGTTTTTTAAAAGGTAAATTTGAAGGTAGTAATTATAAGTGATTTAATACGATTGTAAATCATTGTTTGGCGAAGGGATGTGACACGAATTTTGGACACGCTTGGATTGAAAAATAGTATTGAGAATATTTTGTGAATAATCGTAAACACTACATTGAACTTTACGGCAACAGATGATGTTTGTGTGTAATCATACAGTCTATTTCTCACCATTTAAAGAAGTCACATAGTAAATCATTGACATGTGTAAGAGCACTGGATTTACTGGGTGTAACAGTCAATAACATGTGTAATGGTCAATAACATGTGTAACAGTCAATAACATGTGTAATAGTCAATAACATGTGTAACAGTCAATAACATGTGTAATAGTCAATAACATGTGTACCATCTGTAAGTGGATCGACTGATTGTTGTTTAACGTCAAGTAAGCAGTAGTATTTTAGCTATATTCATGAAGAGAACAAGATGACAATATATAAATAGTGTTGGTCGAATTGTGGCATCGGGATGTAATTGTGGGTAGAGATTCAGACTGACACAGGGAACAACGATGCATAGGATATTGTCGAAAAATTGCCTTCCAGCGGGTCACAAACGACCGCTCCCGACAAGCTATTGCTCGCAAGATTCTATCTCAGTGAGCATTACTTTTCTCAAACACGAGACATTCATTTACGTTCGACCACAAAGGAGATTTGTGTATGTAATTCGTCATTCACAAGTAGCAGGTGTTTCCGTCGGATGAGTTGTACACCACAGCGATAAAACTAGGTCTCTTCCACCAGAGTGTCCTGAGAATTAAAGGAACGTGGAGGACGTCCAGCATAGAAAATATTATTGAAAATGGCTACGTACCAAAATGTTACGGCCATCTATTCCGTGAAATAGAATCTACATAAAATGTTTTCTGAAGTTTCTAAAGATTACTAAGAAGTTGATCATAAAGACTCTGCACAAGAAGGAAATAAAATGTATGCAACTCAGTGGTATTCAACTCAGTGGTATTCAACTCAGTGGTTCAGTGGTATTCAACTCAGTGGTATTCAACTCAGTGGTATTCAACTATGCACATTCACGTCTTTGTAAAGTATTTGTCCAAAAGAAACAAGAACTGTGATATCATGTGACAAAGACATAACAATACATTTGATGAACAGTTTGCAAGATAACGAACCATTAAGCAATAACAGCCTGTAATGGCCATTAATAACAAAAAGTCAAACTATGTACATTGTATTACCTAATCGTATATAGTACAGACTATACTGTAGCTTCAGAAATATCATTAGTATTTGGTAATACACAATTAACAACAGTTGTCAAGTTCTGCTCTCACCTCAATCTGACATCATTATTTTCTAATATTCAGAATTAGAAACAAAACAATAATTATTCTCCAACCACTAATTGGCATTACACGTGTCACTATACGACTGAGTCAAACACCGATAATATTAAAACAAAACAAAACAAACAAACAATGCTGTCACTATACGACTGAATCAAAGACCGATGATATTTAACAGCTATCCAGTCAACATACCGAAGATGAACTGACGTTGAAATTCTAATATGTACGAACACCGAACATTAACTTTTTTCTATGTTTGAAATTAATAATCAACGAGCTTTCTCATAAATATATATGTGTAAATTGATCAGGTACCTGTTTTGAACATGTTTCTAGTAGATATATTTGAACGAACAATGTATAATTTAAGCAATGCTATCATACATTACATCATACATTAATATAATCATCTTGTGTGTATACTTTTATTTTAGATTTAATATTATTTTATTGCAAATAAAACAACAATGGGATGGACAAAAAAGTGATNTGAACGAATTGATCAGGTACCTGTTTTGAACATGTTTCTAGTAGATATATTTGAACGAATTGATCAGGTACCTGTTTTGAACATGTTTCTAGTAGATATATTTGAACGAACAATGTATAATTTAAGTAACGCTATCATACATTACATCATACATTAATATAATCATCTTGTGTGTATACTTTTATTTTAGATTTAATATTATTTTATTGCAAATAAAACAACAATGGGATGGACAAAAAAGTGATCACAACTTATAGACTGTCCTCTCTCTACATACAAGACACATATAATAATGACAACAAATATAGCACATACACAAATAATAGATATAGTGAAACATGTAAACCAGATGACCGACTACTGATTAAAATCTTTTTTGTTTGTCTAATATATGTTCGAAATAGAATTTTCCTTTTGAATGATTTCATAGTTGCCAAAGAGTAATGTTTCTATATTTTTGTGAGTTTCTATTAAGTTCCTAAAAAGGCAATATCTTTCGTTTTGGTATAATGGACATTCCATTTGATAATGAATTTAATCTGCTACAGCTGCACCCCATTGACATTTTGGGTCATTTGTAATATTCAGGTGAAATAAATCAGAATTCAATGAGCGGCATTGACGTCGTAGTCTAGCATGAAGTATGCCTATGTTTGTGGATCCTTCACTATAATACTCAGTGGATTTAATAGTACTTTTTTCAATTCTAGATTTAAAACGTGGTATATTTGAGCTATTTCTAATATTTAATTCTAAATTGTTCTATAACGAAATAGTAGATAGTATAAAGGATGTCATAGACATTCGGAGTCTACTTTTTATGATATGTAATACCTTTAATAAATTTTGAAATTCTTTTAAGAACTTACCCTTTTCATAGAATTATTTCTCCAAATAAATTTTATATTTAATTTGACTGAACATTATTCTACATTTATCTATAACAGATATCTGTCAATCTGTCTATCTTTATAACAAAATAGGCTAGAATGAGACCGCGTCAGAGTACTTGGAAAACATGTACCTCTAAAGACGAACACAGAATACCCAAAACCACAGGAAAGGGATGCCCCGGATACACAAAAAAACCACAGGAAAGGGATGCCCCGGATACACAAAAAAACCACAACAAATACAAAGGTAAATAAATAAAAAAAAGGTTCTGACAAATCTAACTTCTATAAAAGACGGAGGCAGGCGTTCCGTAACGAACAACACTATTAATTGCACACACCATGAAGTCCTAATTTATGAAAACACTTTCATATTTAAAACATGTCTACAATCTACAAACAATTTATATACAAGTAAAGTAGACCTCGCTGTGTTGAAGAGGAAGGGGTCGATGATTTTACTTCGAAATATCAGGATAATCGAGATATCCGGGATAAATTAAGCGGACATCTACTACAAGTTAACTACATTTTTACTTCGAACTACCAAAGGAAACGAGTTATCGGACTGGGAGATAACAAGGTTAGATACGTTTTATCAAAGTTCTAGTGAACCAGATGTATACATTTGTTTCTTAGTTGTTTAGCATCAAACCAGCATATTAATTACCATTTTATGAAGCACTATAAACACAAGACTGTCACTCTTTCAAGTTAAGAGATAGATTTTAATATATACAGGGAGGTGACAAGTCATATTTTGTAAAACGTTTTTTTTGCCACACTATCGTGGAAACTTTCTCAGATCAGAGAATTAAAAACTCGTCTTGAGCCCTAGCATTATCTATTAAAATGATCATTTAATATCCCGACCCAATTAATTAAGTCCGAAAATGTTCGCAAAACTCTGAGCGAGTGATTTAGATAAAACCGCTAAAAACAGGTGTAGCCGAATGTTGTGGCAAGCTGCCACCTTTTTAAGGTATATGTTGTAATAGTAAAATAGGATTTATATAGGATAATGTACTTTGGTAAATGAACAATGCTATAACGAGTGGATTTATAATTGAAAACTTACAGCCATAATCTTTATTTACTTAACAACCACATACAAATACAAAACAAATAAGTGTGACACGTGATTTATAAAAAAAAAATAGCTTATTATGAGTATTTTAAAAACATAACATATTCAACAAATGTTAAACATTAATTGTTTTCACTTTTTAAAACAAAATAAATATTTGGATGAAATTCTTCTTACATAATATTTTTTTATATAAATGAACTTTTTGACGCAATTATTACCATGATTTATGTTTCGGGTTTTGATTGAATTTAAACGTTTACATACTTAATTTTTAAAACAATACAAAATCAAATCATTGAATATTTCATACACATCTTACCTATTACGAATTAGTTCACAATATGTATAAACATTGGATGAAAGTTTACATTGTCACTGGCAAGCATTTTAAGCAGTATCTGGTCTTTCTGGTTTTGCATTGGATTTCTTTAAGATTGACTTTGGCATCTTGGTTTGTCCTACTTCTTCGGGAACGGAACAATATCCAAAGAAGTGTGAACTGTTTCCCATCATTTTGAAGGAATCTGTTTTCCTCAAATTTTTATTTCTAGTCACATATTTGTTCTTTTGTTCAATATTTTTTTTGTTTTTGTTTTGTTTTCCGATCGTCGGTTTGGTTGATTCGATGACTTCATTATTACTGGTAGGTTTTTGTTGTTCAGAGGAACTTGTCGATTTGACATTCGGTTCTTTCTTTTTATCGTCTGTTTTACTGTTTTTATGGTTTTTCTTTGCCTGTGGTTTCTCCTCCTGTTGACTATGTCGGCTGTTTCCAGAACGATCTGTATTCGGTTTGTCATCTGCTTTAATAGTTTTTTGTGATTTCCTAGTAGAGGTTATAATTTCCGGTTTAATAACTTCGCTCTGAGCATTGCTTGCCCGTCGAGTTTCTCTTTTCTTGACGAACGACGGATTTTCTACATTTATTCTTGGAGAAATATTGGTTTGTCGGATATCTTCGTCATTCGTCGTCTTTTGTTTCCTACTTTTTTTGCTACGGCTACGTTTAGTTTCTGATGCTACATTATTAAATGAATCCGTTGTAACAAACGATAAAGGAGTTTCTGTATGTGAAGCTTTTCCGCCATTTTGAGAAGACTGTCGGCTGTTGATGAGTGAACTTTTTCTGGAATATGTTTGATTTGTATCACGTGATGCTCGACGTTCCTTGTACTCGGACTTCTGATCTAAATATTGAATGTTTAATTCTTCGGTGTCGTCTGCCTTATTTTGACTTTTCATCGAATGCTTTGCTTTTCTCGACATCAGAGGATGTATTGTTTCTTTTTGCAAATTTAAATCGTCAAGAGTTATTTTAGAACTTTTCTTCTGAAACCTTTTTTCTGGAAGCTTTGTGTTCTTTTCTCCATTGTTTTCCTGTTTATTTTGAACATATGGTTCCGTTTCATTTGAATCATTTTGAATACCGTTGACTTTTTCTAGAATTGTACGATTTTCGGATCCAATGAAATTGTTCGGATCAGTTGAATGTTTATTGTACGGTTTCTGCTTCACCGAGAGTTGTTTTGGATGATTTGTTTGTGTATTGTAGGATGTTGACATATTTAAAGGATGACCACTCTCTACATACATTTGTGGTATATCTATATGACCTGTACTGTTTAGACGTACAAGAGCATACTTAGCTTTACCACGTGAAGTATCCAAAGTTTCCGGCACTGGATAATCCACTATATTGCCATAACTGTCAGTCGACATGCCTTTTGGCATCCATACATCTTCCACATCCGAAGCACTCTGTTTTAATCCACCTGCTTTATATGATTTGTTATTTTGCTTGTTAAACATACTAGAATATGACTTCTTGTTAAGATCGTTCGTACTTTGATATTGAGAGGCTACTTTTTCATGCTGCAGAACACCTCTTTCTCGAATTAGAGATTTGTTGACTTCCGTTTTATGTTTGTTGATGAGGTTTTGCTGGATTCTCATTCGATTTTCTAGAAAGAGCGCTTTATCTAGATGGTCGGAGGCATACGGATTGTAAAACACGACTGGCGAGTGTTGAATGTACGGATCACTAGGACTATGCATAAGTTCGGGTGGATGTGGATGGTACGAATCCCTTGCACTGTGAATAGACATACTGTAGGAATTGTCGTGAAATAAACTAGACTGTAAAACACCGTTACTGTAACGACGACGGTTCTGTAAATCCATTCTAAGATTTGATAAACAATCTTCAAAGACACATCCTACAGATTTTATACAAGTTTTATATATTCCATTTTTTCGGGTTTTTTTTCCACAGAAACGCTCTTCACGTGGAAATACATGCGTTTCTTTTGCCAATTAAAGCCCAGTTATAACGACGTCTTTCTCTGATTTATGATCAAAGCCAAACATTCCCCTTGGCCTTGTATTGTTAATAATAAAAAATATATATGTTGCAGATTAACTTAAATACCTTACGTCAATCAGCAGGTACAAAGGGATAGAATTAAATTTATAATAATTTGCCAATTATGTTTCTTCCTTTTATTGACAATAGAAATACCATACGAGATTTAATTTTTAAATGCACTTAATCCAGAGGTATATATAACCTTTATTTTTTGAATACCCGAAGGTTAAACATTCAATTATTGTGTGTAAAAACCATATAAAAGAGAATAATTAAAAATCAAAAATCATATTTAAATTAAATTTCCAAAGATAACATTGTAACATATTACAGTTTTAACATGGTTCAATGTCTCGTTCTGGTACAATTTTGTGGAACTAAAAATTTAAATATAAAGCTAAGACCAAATTGATTTCAAATCGGATTAATTAACTAGTTTAACAGGTTAAATATGTATAAAACACAGTACTATTGAAAGAAAAAAAAGCGGTCGGTATTGTAGATTCAATAGTTTATTAAAGTCTCACCACATGCATACAATAAAATACAGTTTCACAATAAAATCTATGTTACAAATATAAAATAGTATATAAGTATGTGCCATTCTTAAAAGAATTATGAGAGACTATAGAAATCTCAATTTATACATAATTTACAAATTATAAAAGTTTTTCATTAGGTACATGTTTAAAATTTAAAATTACATGTGTCATTTGTTAATGATATAAAATACTGTTTCTTCTAAGTAAAATGTTGTGGCAGGTTTTGGCAGCAGAATTACAAACTGTATCGTTATTAAATAAAAATAAATTTTTTTCGCTATCAGATAATGTTAAAAAGTTATTATTATGACCTACTACATATATAATAGGTTTCTTTTACACACCTTGGTCTTCACCTGAGTACGAATGAGAACAAAGAAACCCGTTATATCCAATACGGACAACTTCTTTTGTTTCAATAGTAATGTATCTAACGTGTACAATAATAATGTATCTAACTTGTACAATAATAACGTGTATCACTTAGGATAAACAGGTTTAATGAAAGCGACATAACCCGCAAAAAAGTCCGAGCAGTTCCGCCGCAGTGTAACCTTTTTATGTGTACGTCACAACTTCCGTCGTATCAGTTTTATGCTAGCCGCCAGACATCACACGTTTTTGAAATTTATTATAAAAAAAAACCCATCGCCATCTGGTCATCTATAGTCATGAGACCACAAAAACGACGTCGTAATCCTTCAAGCAAAGCTGCAATATCTATAGCAAGCACACCAAAGAAGGCGAAATCATCATAAAGGCCAGAAAAACCAAGTGAGACCGACCATGCCGTGCCGCAGCATGATGTTGTCCCAAGGAATACTTTCCAGCGTGTCGAAGATGAACCATCAACCCGTGGAACTTTACAAACGGATAATTCCCACCAGAGTAATGGTTCCAGTGGAGGGAGCGATCAACAGTCGGGCCCGATTATGGAGGTACAGATAGGACCACGTGGCACAGAGCAGTTGAATGGTGAGCTAGCAGTTAAGGGGGGTCAACTAACTGTTCTTCAACAGAAGCATAACCAAATAAAAAATATTCACACCTGGACCTCAGCCTTGATCAAGTTCATGAGTATTATGCTCAAGAAATGGCCAGGCAAGGCACAAGAATATCTTAAATATATGCATGTTATTAGATTGGCGACTTGGGATGGGTTTCGTATGACGAACAATTTCGTCTACGGAAGGTCAGGGCTCCACAGTCATCGTGGGCCGATGTTGATGTAGAACTGTGGCTACTATATGTATTTACCCCTGAGAAAACTGCCGACAATCCCACTCTCAGCTTGTAGTAAACCATAATTTACTTTCTTGCAGTTTTCAGTTGTATACGTTGGGTCATTCGCCCATTTGTGTTAATGAGGTGGAAAAATCGCTGGAAAATTATCCATATAAAGACATTGCTTGTGAATTGATAAAAGGTTTAAAATTTGGCTTTCCGTTAAATTATTCAAGACCGAGATCGCCGATAACCTCAAAGAATTTGAAAAGTGTTGCTGACATGCCAGAGCTTACCAAAAAAAAAAGAAAAAAATTCAAAAGAATTAGTAATGGGAAGAATTGTCGGCTCCCCTTTTTTTACGTGTTTCTCCCATAGGTCTAGTCCCCAAAAAGAATGGTGATTTCCGTATGATTCACAATTTATCATACCCATGCAACAATTCTGTCAATGATATTATTGATCACGAGTTCTGTCCTGTGCAGTATTCAAGCATTGACGATGCTGTAAAAAATTACCCAACGGCTCGGTAAGGGGGGGGGGCAAAATTATTGAAGTGTGATATCAAAAGCGATTTTCGCTTACTCAGGATATTTCCTGGCGATTTCGATCAGCTGGGGGTTTGTTTTTTCAGGATAAATATTATTTTGATAAATGTCTCGCTTTTGGAGCATCGATCATGGTGTGCTCTATTTGAAAAATTTTCAACCGCTCTTCATTGGTTCACAGAAATTCGTTCCGGTAATCCAACTATTTTGCATTATTTGGATGATTTTTTTTTGGTGGTGATGCAAACACTTCACGTTGTCACGAAACACTGGAAACATTTCAAGATGTTTGCAAATCATGGGGGGTACCTCTAGCAGATGATAAAGCCGTAGAACCAGTTGAAGTTCTAGCATTCTTAGGTGTTGAACTGGACACTATAAAAATGGAAATGATACTCCCTCAGGACAAATTATAGAGCTAACCAATCGCCTAAAAACATGTTTGGATGCCAAAAAAGTATCCCTTCGTGACTTACAGTCTCTTCTCGATCTATTAAATTTTGCATGCCAAGTTGTTGCCCCGGGTAGGGCATTTAGTCGGCGCCTTATAAATGCTGCATGTAAAGTAACTAAACCTCACCACAGAATTAGGGTATCGCAAGAGATGCGAGAAGATCTGAAAGTTTAGTTATCCTTTTTATCGAATTACAATGGAATTACAGTTATGCTAGATAATGTGTGGACTTCTAATGAGACAATTTGTTTGTTTACGGATAGCGCTGGTGGGAGAGACAAAGGGTCCGGCATTTATTTTCAGGGTAAATGGGCTCAAGGCCAAAAGAATGGGCGGACAATGGGATCCTTGCTGATATTACGTTTTTAGAATTATTTCCAGTTGTCATTTGGGTTCTCCTGGGAAACACCATCTCATTATGAATAACGTACCAGATTCTGACCCCTTTGGTAGCTTCAAACTTTTCTAATCTGAGACGTCATGTCATATAAGGGCCAAAAAGACTACAAATCATGTAAAAGTGCAAAGCCACACGACAACGCCGCTGCTGTTTTATTATAAACATGACATCATATCTCGAATACACAATCGCAATTAACAATGCACATTTATCCATTATCAGTATGGGAACCGTCTGTTCGGGTCCTATCAATCAATAAATAAGACAAATGTATGCCAAAATTAGGGAAATAATTAATAAAATTTAAAATTTAAATTTTGCGTGTGACCACTTCGGCGCTTTCGTGCTGAATGAAAATACAGGTATATCCCAATAAAAAATCCCGCCAATTACTCATTTAAGCGGGAAAAAACCCCTCTACCAATGCGCCACCTTCCATAATGAAATGCACCCAAGAGAAAATAATTTAATTCTAATTCCCTCCGATCAAACGAATAAAATTATATGAATACATTTAAAAAATAAAAGAATTATTTTTAATGTTGATAACTGAGTCAAGCAGTGGTAGCTATTATTAACAAAAAGTCTTCAAAATCCAACAGAGTTATGACCCTTGTCAGAAATCTTGTTTTACTGTCCTTACAACATAATATCATGTTAAAAGCAGAACATATTCCGGGTAAAATAAATAGCATAGCTGATGCTTTATCTCGTTCTGATTGGTAGCGATTCAAGACTCTTTGCCCAGAAGCAGACCCCTAGCCGACAGAAATTCCAGACCATCTATGAAAAATTTGGAGCGAGAACTGAATTCACTTATTAAAGCTTCGTCGGCCGAGTTTACATGGAAAACATATAAAAGCCCTGTTCGTTTGTTACAAACATATTTAAATATCCGTCATAGATCATCAAATTCTCCGTTATACATTCATTTTGATGGATCTTTCTTAAGTCGCTACCAATTTTGTT
>MJUT01061375.1:33272-43520 GCA_002080005.1 Gigantidas platifrons
TTTCTCCTTAATGCTGCGTGCTTAGCAGAGAAGTAACAAATAGCAATTTTATAATCGTTGGTTTGACCCGACCTGGGCTCGAACCCATGATCTACCGCACTCGAAGCGAGCACGCTAACCATTACGCCACAAATGCGGTTCAATGAGTTAGAGGGGTTAGGGTTGTGGTGTTTAACACCACTTTTCACAATATTTCAGCTATATCGTGGCGGTCAGTTTTATTGGTGGAGAAAGCCATCGACATGCCGTAAGTCACTGACAAATTTTATCACCTAATGTTGTATCGAGTACGCCTCTCCATGAACTGAGTTCGAACTCACAACTTTAGTGGATATATGCCATGATTGCACAGGTAGTTGTAAATCCAACAACCACACGATCACGACCACGACGGCGCCAGTTTGGAGTACTACAGATGTAATAAAAGGGTAACTATAAATTACTCGCCATGGTATAGCTGAAAAATTGTTGAATTGGTATTAAACAACAATCACTCACTAGTATAAATTACAGACAGTATAAGCGAGGACGTGATTAAAGGTGTAAATACACTAATTCATTTCTTTTAGATTTTCTACTAAATTTGTAGTTTTTGTAAAGTCTACCTGACTATTTTTACCTAAAGTTTAACCTTTCCAACACCATATATTTTCTGAAACGTACATAATTCCTCTACGTTCTGTCAGAAAACACCATTAAAGCGATGCGAACGACTCTTTTGGCAATTTGGCAGATGTTTTAAACTCTTTGACGTTGTCAAAGGCTTCATTGTTTACCTGTTTCTGAAACTAGTGCAAAGATTTCATATTATATATTTTTCAACAATGTACATATCATATTTCATATTTATTCAATTTATCAAATGTTATTCTACTTTTATTTTGTTTTGCAGGAGGATTCGCCATGCTCGGTGTTATTGTGTTTGGAACTAGTGACGGTTTAGACTCATCTAATTTACATTTTTCATTTGCGTTCTGTATCATTGCAGCTTTGATGGCTTTTGCTGCAGGAGCTTTGATTATTATTAGACGAAACAAGTAGACACGTTGAGAACAAAATGGTCAAAACTGACATAAGAAGTATATTTTGCGCTTTTTCTTAATAATTCATACACGCAAGCATGTACTAAATTTAGTATATTTATAAATACGTGCATAATAGGTATTACTACATGTACTAACACTTCTATAATAAAAGTATATATTCATATAAAAAGGTGTTTT
This sequence comes from Gigantidas platifrons, assembly GCA_002080005.1. NCBI lineage: Eukaryota > Metazoa > Mollusca > Bivalvia > Mytilida > Modiolidae > Gigantidas > Gigantidas platifrons. Next base: position 34,496 of record MJUT01061375.1, read on the forward strand.
GTAATATTTAGTTAGCTGTGAATTACATGGGTTTGGGGTTTATGGTGTTTAACGCCACTTTCAACAATATTTCAGCTATATCGTGGCGGTCATTTTTAGTGGTGGAGGAAACCGGGAACCCAGGAAAACCACCGCCCTGTCGTAAGTCACAAACTTTATCACATAATGTTGTATCGAGTTCACATCGCCTGAGCGTGGTTCGAACTCACAACGTTAGTGGTAATAGGCACTGATTGCATAGGTAGTTGTACATCCAACTACCATACGATCACGGCCACGATGACCCTACTGTGTATTGGAATATGTGGTACTACTTAAATATAGATTATGGAATGACTAGTTAATAGTGACTGATGGTCAACAATGCAACCAATATCAACAAAGCGAAAAACCAGATCCCACCGGAAATCACTGAACCCAAAAAAAAACAGGACATCTGCCGACATAAATCCAGTTCTTGGCTTCGGACACACAAGCATGTGGCGGTATTGAATCTGTAAATGGGATCACAGGCACTTTTTATAATAGGATCTCCAGCACATATAGAGATATTAATAATCAAACAACGTGACCGTATTCAATTCCTTTCAAAAAGACCACACACATTAAAACATGACACTACAGCATACACATCGACATCCCAAGGGTTATGGTTATGCTGTTTAACGCCACTTTCAACAATATTTCAGTTATATCGTGGAGGTCGGTTTATTGGTTTAGGAAACTGGAGTACCCGGGAAAAAAGTCATTGACAAAATTTATCACACTATGTTGTATCGATTACACCTCGCCTGAGCAGGGTTCGAACACAAAACTTTAGTGGTGATATGCACTGATTACACAGGTAGTTATAAATCCAACTACTATACGATCACGACCACGACGACCCTTGGGCAGTACAATAGCAGCATTAAAGGATGATCGTAGTTAACTGACTACTAGCTAGGATGGTAGAATATGCTGCTTAAATACCATTACTCTTAAGACAAAACATCCATAGCCGATACGAGAAAAATTACATGACAAAAAAAGTTTAAACAGTGCATCGTCGGTAACCCACGGTTGATTCCGATACGTTCCTCTCTCTCCATTACTCGTGGGTCAAATCGCTTGTAAACATTCGTACTCATGAATAATTCATAAGACTTCGCATTACAAACTTCTAATGAGATTCAACCAATCAAATCGTTCCTTTCATAATGAGTTTGGTTAAAAGTTAAAAATGTCGGACCTGTTGCAAAAATTTGGAGTGAAAGAATTGAGGGACTTTCTAAACTGCACTACACTTCATCCCCACATTTTCATGGGCGCATCCATTACTGACAGAACGATTTTTTAACTCCGATACCAAAGAGTTTCACTTTCATAAACGTGATTTTGATTGGTTAATTCGAAACTTTAAATATTCATGAGTACGAATGTTTACAAGCGATTTGACCCACGGATGATGGAGAGAGAGGAACGTATCGGAATCAACCGTGGGTTACCGACGATGAAACAGTGATGGTCAACAATTTCTCCAATATCAACAAAATGAACAATTACTTCTCATTTCAAGTAATTAAGCTTAAAAAATGACCACGACATATCTTGTCAAAGAAAATATCATATGAATTGAAACTCTTTTAAGAGGTCACCTCTCTTAAAAGGCCACTTTACTTTTGTCCCAAAGTTGTCCTCTTAATACAGGTTTGACTATATTCATAGACAAAGTGTGTGTATACAAAGACTCACATATTACAATTCCTAACCCTCGAACAAATACATTTAATATTCATAGACAAAGTATGCGTATTTTCTTAAAGTTTGTTTTCGCAATAAAATGAAGATTATCATAGATATAATAATTAACAAATAGTTCACGGCACTGAGGGACATATGGCAGTTTATGGACCGGGATGTCACCCACAAAATATTATATGGATCGAAGCGACGCTGAGGTCCATATTATTAAGTTATTTAATGGTTTCGGGTGCGGCCTCGAGTGCAATAGAACCTTTGGTCATTCCCAGGACCTCAGGGCAAATGTTCCAGTCTATTGCACCTGAAACCAGTAAATAACAGATTTATTACCTTAATACTTACATTACCAAGTCGTTGTTTAATCGACTCGGAATTGGTCGTCTGCGGCATAAACAACAATGGCTGCACATGAAGCGGACAGGTTTCCGTCCATAAATGATGCCGAATTATTTGATTGGCCAATCGGCAAAACTGAAAGCCAATCAGAAATCGTGTTCAAAGGTCAACTCGGGTCGGTGCTATAGACGCCACGTGCAGAATATTGCACAGTGCAATAGTTCATCGGGAGTGCATTAGATCGACAGGCCATTTTTAATAGCGAAAAATATATAATACTAAAATTTGACTCAATAAAACAGAAAAATACACTTTATTAGGTAATAAAGTATTTTGTGGGTGACAGACCGGTCCATAAACTGACATATGGCCCGAAGTGCCGTGAATTATTTGCTATATCATACTTCGCGTCAAAAAACAAGCCCAATTATCTCCCGAAATAAAGACTCGAAAACGAGACAGTCCACTGCCGGTCCATATTATAGTGTTATTAACTGGTTGTTTCTGTATTGGCCCTGGTATAGATTCGAGGTCAGCTGTATTGGCCCAAGGCCCGTAGGGCCGCGGACCAATACAGCTGATCGGGAATCTATACGGGGCCAATACAGAACCAACCAGTTAATGACACCTTTATTAAATAATTTGACTTATGTTGTTTATATATACGACAAATATAATAATAAGACCTACTAAGCTGGTTCTATATACGGACCTTATCATTTTCACATGGTATTTGAATTCCAGATTCCAGTGTCATTGTGCATGTCTAGATGAAACAGTTGAACACTTCCAAAATGCTTTTAACAGTATTTTATTAACATTTATCCTCGATGATCGTAAGTTCGTTACCCTAAGCTGTTTAGCAAGGAAAAGTTTTACATACTCATACCAGAAATTAATTTGACTGTTTGTTAACATTCTCTAGATATTTGCAAATATTTTTATATCCTTAATTTTTTTAATAACTCGGAAAAGATTAGGACCAGCATCTACATCCGTAACGTGACCTATTTCCGAAATGAAAGCGGCCATGCTTGTAAGTTCGTGACCCTGATGTACCGCCTTAATTATGCACACATGCCCAAACAATCTGACAATAGATGAAGCCATGCATATTGTATTTTTATTTTCGGCAATGACGTATTACAGTACGATGAAAACAACAATGATTATAATATTAGGAAAGAAATAAAATTGCACTTACATTTTTTGTACTTGCATAAATAAGAATGGCCATTGTGAAGAACCACAGACCATAGGCAAGTATACTGGTACGGCTGTGAGTTGTAAATAAAAGACAAAGATGACATTTTTGTATGATAATTTAGTAAGGCTAAGGGATATCAACATAGAAATTGTTATATAATAGCCTTAAATATATATGTTTTTAATAATTTTTACTTATTATTTCATTGAAAAATCACTCATAAAAATAACGTTTTATAGCTAAGAAACATATCAACAAAAAAACAATAAAAAAGTAATTCCTTTGGCCTTACAAAGACAAATGTCGTCATGTGACCTTCAAGCAGATAGTGACTCATCATTTGGTTGATTGATTGATTGATTGATTGATTGATTGATTGATTGGTGTTTAACGTCCAGCGAGCAATTCATCATTTGGAATGTCAACAGACCGACTGAAGGGATTTTCCAAGGAATTCTTCTAACATCTAGTTAAGAAAGAAACAGTAATAGTGAAATCGGCCATTTTTCACAAAATTTTTAAAAAGCTGCAATAACTTACCTGTTTCTGTTCCATTTTCATCCAAAACTGGCATATGCTTTGGGAAACGTCAGCGTTACTTGTACGTTGCAGAAGGTAAATATTTATTCATGACGTCACGAGCTAAAGGGAAAACACAGAATGTCACGAACTTACAATCATAACGAACTTAGAAGCATCGACGATATTGCTTGCGAAGTCTGCGTCTGGTAGATTTGCTGATTTGTCGGACTCCGATTGCTATAGTATATTGTGCAGTGTCCGAAATTCGATAAGAACCTAATTTCGATAGGTCAGTATTTTTAGTGTCGCATTCGGATACTGATGACGTCACCACCCGGAACATTTTGGAATAGAACGACCTAGTGTTGACGTCTACCACAAGTAAACAAAAATCTAGAAAATGTCTTTAAAAGAAGTGAGTAACTTATTCTATTCCTCCTAGACTAGAAAAACTTTGTTTTCACTAATACCATTTTATTTGACCGCAAAACGTTGATTTTCCTCATGAAAACTTAATTAGAATCCACTGAACTGTCATTGTCTTGATCGTCTGCCTCTACGCTAATATATTCTAAAAATAGAACATACTGGAATCCCTGTCCAAAAATGAAACGTTTGGAAAGCCAAAGGTGTCATGTTATGAAATTGTTCAAATGACGTTCAGAGACATCTTTAAAGAGTGGCAACTTACAGAAGTGAGAATAAAGTGCTACCAATGAAAAACTAATTAAATCTATGATTTTTTAGTAAGTTTATGTCTGTATATTTATTTTATTTTAAATTAAACATGTTTTCCATTTAAAAAAATCTCGAATTTTATCAACTACAATCAAAGGTCATCTTGAGGCTTCATAAGATATTTCATTTTTCTATATTTCTAACAGTCTGCAATTTTTGAGAGAGAAAAACAAATATTTGAAAAAAATATATACTTCACAGTATCTTCGAACTTGGTGATTAGTGTCGATATTTTTTTGGGCCGAGATATATCGGGGACGACTATTTTAGGGCCGAATGAGTTGGAATTATCTCCCCTATCGAAATGAGGATACGCCATTTTCTTTCAAGTAAAAACAACGACACACTTCATAAGATTGACACCAGTCAAACTGTTTATCGGATGTTTCTTCTTTTTTGCACAGTTAAACAACTATATTAGTAATTTAAGTTTATTAAAGTATTTCATACAAAAAATCTACGGGAAGCTTGACATAAGCCAATAAGTCGTTACGTTATCGAAATTTGGTAACGCCAGGATATAGCTGAAAAATTGCTCGCTGGACGTTAAACACCAATCAGTCAATCAATCAATCAATCAACCGAATGCTCTTCATAATTTAACTCATCAAAATTATAGAAATCCAACTCAAAGCTCCCAATTTCCTTTGCAAATTGATGCAAAATTTGTTTGGCTTCTTCATTTGTGAAAGCTGTATTCTGTATTGAACAACCTTGTCAGACGACATGTTTGTAATAATTACGTCATGAAGAATTGTAGTATGCGAACGTAATGTCGGAACGGAAGTAAGATTGCAAACCGGAACCTATACAGTTTTTTCGGCCCCGGGCCAATACGGACCAAAGCTGTATTGGCCCGGGACCGAAAAGCTGTATATATATTAAGCTGGGCAAAGCTACTGGCTGATTTAAACGTATTAGGGCTGTTTTAATCATATTATTTAATAAAACATTTTATTCTATATTAGTAAATTCTTTAGTATAGATTTCTACCTCAATCATTTTTTTAAATAAAAAGACGTATTCACCGCGGTAAATGTCACGTGTTACTATTTTTGGAACATGCAGGAATCTTTTTTAGGAATGTTCTATTTTAATCAACTATTGTAAAAAAAAAAAGTAGTTCATTTGCGCATCCGTCAATACAAAAACAAAATGTGGTCTGTAGATGCAGGCGTATCGCCGGTGCCCTAAACCAAGATTTGCCACTTTGTCGGACGGAACATTAAAAAATATATTAAATGATAAAAATTCAGATAATAACATGGTGATGTAAACAATAATGTAGCACTACTCCAGGACAGTGGACATGTAACTTTTTTTTATTATTTCAGAATACCACTATTTCTTCAAAATATAGAATAAAAGAATTACTGTCTTTTGATTCTGTAAATGTGTGGATTAATTGACTTTTGAAAAAAATGATATTCACTTCGCCCTTTCGGGCTCAGTGAATATCATTTTTTTCAAAAGTCAATAAATCCACACATTTACCTCATCAAAAGACAGTAATTGTATAATATTGACCGGCTGCGCTATCAAAGACAAATAGGGAAAATAAAAACGTAAATTATAATACATAGTATTCACCTTTTTAACTATATAAAGTTTATTTACCGACGCTGAGCTGGACGACGTCTCTCACCTATTGCCTGTGCTGTGTATTTCATACGGCACAGAAAAATCAATATAGTTCTCAGTGACCTTTATCCAAAGATACACGTAATTTATGATTTTCCTATAATAAGGACGCCTCACCTTTTAACAAATCCACTGCCCTTTAAAACGGGATATATAACATCTCGAGACTGATAACGAATATTGACCGACGCCGTTTATTAGCTTGGGCTGTACTATTCTCATGTTTACATAAAACTTGAATATATACATATTAATACAATTTTGTCCTGTATCCAAGCAAATTTTCTTCTTTAAGGAAAGGGGTGGGGGGGTGGAGGGGTACGAGGCGTCGTGTTCGTGATCGTTTGGTAGTTGGATTTATAACTACTTATGCAATCAGTGTCTATCATCACTGACGTTGTGAGTTCGAATCTCGATCAGGGCGCAGTGTACAACATTATGTGATAAAGTTTGTCAGTGACTTGCGACAGGTCAGTAGTTTTCTTCGAGTCCTCCAGTTTCCTCCATCAATAAAACTGACTGTCACGATATAACTGAAATATTGTTGAAAGTGGTGGTACACGCCGTAGGCCAAACCAATCCAAATAAATTTTCTTCTTTGCGCATGGCAAAAATGGTAGCATGTTTTTTTTCTGTCAATATGTGTTTAACGGCTCCGAAAGAGGTTTCACCTGTTTTTGTGATAAGAATCAGATACACAACTAACGAGACAAAAGCTGCATAGGAATACCACACGGGCTGGGCCTTCAGTCTTCAATGATTAAATTTGGTAAAATTTGAAGAAAATTTACTGATTTTTCAAACCCACAAAAGAAATAATTAGATTTTTGCCCGCGACGATATAACTGAAATATTGTTGAAAGTGGCGTTAAAACCATAATCCAACCCTGATTTTTTATTTCATGAGAATAAAAACTCCGTCTTAGAGGAAAACTCACAGCACACCCTCTCTAAAAGGTTAAATGTTCGGTCTCTAAGGAGCAATTTTTTTTAAGTGGTCTTAGATGGCCTAACGCTATTGACCATCTCTATTTGTCCCATTCATTGATACATTCAAAACGCTCATCCCAGCGCCGCCATTTTCATGTGTGACGATTTAAATACTGCATACATTACGCTAAACATCAATCAATCAATCATACTAAATTTGTGTGGATGCTTCTCAGACACAGATGCAGAATTTTATGTTCGAGGGGGGTGCACAGTTTGTAGCTGGGGAATATGGCACCATAGGATTCAGGACAGCGACCGATGGGGAAAAGCTCTAGCATGAGAATTAATCATTAAAAGATGTAAATTGTAGCTAATTTATTTAGAGGAGTGTTGGTTGGTTAGTTTGGGTTATGGTGTTTAACGCCACTTTCAACATTATTTCAGTTATATCATGGTGGTCATTTTACTGGTGGAGGAAACCACCGACCTGCCGCAAGTCGCTGACCAACATTATCACATAATGTTGTACACCTCACTCTGAACGTGATTCGAACTCATAACATCAGTGGTGATAGGCACCGATTGCATAGATAGTTGTAAATCCAACTACCATGCGATCACGGCAATGGCGGCCGTCTGAATCCGCACCTTCGTTCCTTGTGTAATCTGTATATTCTTAATACCATAAGCGATTATTTGAAGTTAAGTAACAAACATATTCCATTAAGATTCCATGTTATCTACCATTAAAGAATAAATTCCATCGATTACATATGAACTACATTTTTATTTGTATTTGAATGCTCTTAAGAGACATAGAGTTATCTCCCATTATACATGCTATGCAATAAAATGAAAACAAAATCAATAAATACCACTCTGTCAGAATAGTTCCAAGTCTTATAGGACATAGTATGGTAAACTTTGAACCAAACTGCTATCTCTCGTCATCTGTACCAAAATATATTTAGAAGGTAAGGAGAGGTTATTCCGTTAAAAAGCTCTGTCTTGATAGTTTAACACTCAGAAGACGGCGCCGTTGTAAAATTTCCGAATACCGACTGCAAGCTTGAGCGTAACATAAGAATTGTGAAATATAAACTCCATACCTGGAACGGTTGGCATACTACTATCAAGATGTGGAAAATTTATAATGGCTAATTTGAAGTCGTCTCTTTTGTCATATATTCTGGTAGAAAGTTTATCACTGGAATCAAATTTGAGGTAAATGTCAATAAATGAGTAAGAGGAAGCTGTTTCTGTTATTTATTTTACCTCAATTTCTGTAGTGTATATAAATGGAATCTAATTTGAAAGTTTTGAATCATTAATTGACAGAACATCATCAGTATACAAAGGGCCGTCGTGGTCGTGATCATATGAAAGTTGGATTCACAACTACCTATTCAATCAGTGCCTATCACCACTAACGTTGTGAGTTCGAATCCCACTCATTGCTATATGTACTCGATACAAGATTATGTGATAAAGTTTGCAAGTGGATTGCGGCGAGTCTGTTGTTTTCTCAGGGTTCTCCGATTTCCTCCACCAATAAAACTGACCTCCACGATATAACTGAAATATTGTTGAAAGTGGCGTTAAGCACCATACCCTCTAACCTGAAGACCATTGTAGTCAAATTTGAGGTAAATGTTAATAAATGAGACAGAGGAAGCTGTTACTGTTATTTATTTTACCTCGGGTTCTTTAGTGTATATTAATGGAATCCAGTAAAGTGTGGATTATTAATTGACATCTAACATCATCAGTATACCTTAATGTAACATTAAATACTTTAGCTTCTGTAATTCTTTTATTTTTTTTGTTGTGTATGTAATCTGTCTCATATGAGTAAATTAAAAGATAGAGAAGGATTGGGGCAGCTTGTAGCACGACGGGTGCCAC
>MJUT01061375.1:66347-76713 GCA_002080005.1 Gigantidas platifrons
AAAAAAAAAAAAAACACACGTGTGCAATTTTACATTGACATTGCCATTGGGTCCTATGGTTGTTACCGGTCACTGTGAAATAAACTAGAAAAAGGAAATATCATATTAAAATCTTTTATGAGCACTTCCGTCCTTTCTATATGGCGTGCACACCGTCATATTACGTAGCGTTTTCAGATCAAGTACACCCATGTAGGTAATGCTATTGCCATTTGATTACATTGGTTACAAGCGTTTATCTGAAAACAAACGTTTTCGTAACCACCGTTGGTACAGTGACGCCACCTGATGGGAAAAGGGGTGATTGTTCTCCATTATTGACGTTTCGGGGCATGAAAAAACACTGTGCAACGTCTAATATTGGCAACGACGTTGGTACAGTACATCCAACAATTTGAGCATTCCAGTTTTTCTGTATTCTGATAGATAGATATACTTAAAAGACAAAAACAATATATACTATACATATGTAATATATTAATTGTAATATATTATTTATCATTTATGTAAAGTACATCAGATTATAAAACAAAACAATCGTGTTCATTTTTTATCAACTTCACTCTTCTTCGTGTTGATTTACATTCAAAGCGGTGTGAAACCTTTCAAAACACTGTCCAAGACACAATCCTGATTTGCAGCTCCTACACCATGTTCTAACTTTTGACGCACACGCTTTACACTGTTTTCTCTTTGTATCTGTAATTATAAATTATACTAATATAAAATTAATAGAAACAGATACTATTCCACAATGTATATATATGTTCCAGACCATACGCGTATTTGGAAAGTACGCGTAGGGTCCGGACCGTATGCGTATTTTTCCAAAATACCTATACGGTCGGACCGTACAGTCTGCCTAGTTTTAAGAGATTATCGAGGCTTCAAAAATATTTTACAAATCAACGTTATTCGAATCTAAAATATATTTAGAAAAGTTAATTATCGCAATTATACAATTTAGAAATAAGTCTAGTGTAATCTATTACAAACTTACATATCATTGGCTGTAAATGAAGTTTGTTAGTAACATACCTGTATATAACCGCATCTGATGTATGTAGCCAGTATCGGACTATGCTAGAAGGAACAACTTAGGCCCCCAACGATGCGCCTTTTTAGCTGGCATATACTGAACTAGACTGTTTCTTCCTTTGAAGCCAACAATGCTTTCATCAACGGTAACATCACGACCTAGCCCATAATGGTGACTGAAAGTGTTGTTGATCAGGTCCAGAATCGGCCTTTTCTTGTGAGCAGGATCATGACCATGTTGGCAACGAGGAACTGCGTTTTCATTATCATTGCAATGAAGATAACGTAGTAAATTTTGAAACCTGTTTCTTCTCATTATGTCCGAGAACATTGGTGTATTAATTAGCCAGGATTGAGTACCTTCTTGCCAGTAGGACTCTAGTGTTGGTTTTTTCAAGATACCCATTGCAAGGATGATTCCTATGAACGCTTTCATTTCTATTCCATTTGTTGGTCTCCAACTGTGTGCTCTTGCTTTTGGTGGCAGATTTGCATCATCAATGGATTGTTCAGCATACAAGTTTGTTTCTCGAACAAGAATGTCAAAAATTGTTTCACCATTGTCTGGAATAGAGGACAGTAGTTCGACATATTCAATTGGAGCTGAATTAATTGCCATTCTTTGCGTTATGCCAGTCTGTCTTGTAAATGCAATAGCTAAATAAGGTGTGTCATACATTTCGGCATCTACGGCCATCCATGGACGAACTAACGGTCTAATATCATCATCATCATTATCATCGGATTCATTTTCCGAACTCTCTTAGTATCGGCAAAATTAATATCAGAATCGTCAACGTCACTGAAATCGGACATTGTAGTTGATGTTCAGATGGTCGTTTAATCTCCTTGTTTATAACGTCATTTTAACAAGCTATGACGTCAAAATATTGATGACGTCGGGACTTCACGGTAAAATTGAATTTCAACTGTCATTATACATGACTCAAGAATAAACAAATTTAGTTCAGAAACACTTTAGTATAGCTAAAATACATGAATAACCATTTTATTTTAAAAAGGACATATATGTCCGTTTGGCAGGCTACCGGTAGAAGACATATATGTCCGTATGGCAGCAAGAGGGTTAAAACTATTTACACTGGTTGGCGTGGCTAACCTATTGTTGGAGGTTAGCCCCAACTGTAGTGTCTGGTATGTGGTTCCATTCTTGTGCTGTTCTTTGGAAGGAGTTTCTGAGAGTGTCATAATTGGACCTCTCCTTGAAGAACCTATGTTGACCTCTGGTTCTGCTGTCACCAGGTCTGAGGTATAAGTCTCGGTCGATGTCCACGAGTCGATGCTGGATCTTATATATCATAACGAGTCTGCTTATCCTCCTCCGTTATTCTAAAGTCTGCCTCTCAAGTGATGTTAACATGCTTGTCACGCATCCTTGTGTTCTGCTGGTGTAATCATTTATGACGAAGCGGCAGCTCTTCTTTGTACATTTTCGAATGTCTGTATCAGGGTTTGGGTGGTGGGATCACAAGCCATTGCTGCATATTCCAGGGTTGGTCGTAGGATTGTGAGATAGCTGGTTTCTCTTACTTGTTTCATTTTGATCAACTGCCGATTGGTCCGATCAAAATTGTTTGTTTACAACAAGAGAAGTGGATCAGCGGGGGTAAGATATTCGATATTTTATGCATTTTCTGTCGGAGTTATGAATTGTTTTGTGCGTGAAAAGGATGATTATATATTTCTTTATGAAAGCTATTATTTGTTTTCTTATATCATTGACATTTCGGTGGACTTTGAACCACATTTTTACAAATAATCATGTCAAAATTTAACGTTATGAACTTTCATCATTCATTTTACAAAACATGTAAATAAACACATACGAGCAACACGACCCACAGGGGTTTTTTACGATTTTTTTATCCCTCGAATCATGTGTCTCATGTGTACAAAAATGTATTTTTCAGAATACGCAAGGGAACTACTAATATAATTATTGAATAGTGCCAAAAATGGAATTAACAGTTGGTGTAGGAGCTACTACTATAACATGCAACAACCCAGTTTTACATCCTATTACATTATTATTTTATTTCCCATCAACTGTTTACGACACTACATCTGTTTTCAAGGGGCAAGCAAATCAATGTGGCAGTCAAAGTGAAATATATAGTGTATTCAGAACCATTTGTGGGTTTAATTTTATACCTTGGAAAAGGGAACTATTTTTCTATATGGGTTTTTTTTCGCGGAAGGGGAATGTGACTCTTGAAAAAATTTACAACACTTATTAATAGATTTGACAATGAACTTTTATTCAATGATATATATATATAGCCTTCCGAAGACAACATCCGTGTCCTTTCCATTTTCATCTTTTTTGTTTCAAAGCCAACATCAACATTCAATTCCCAGAATTCCCTCATCCATTTAAGGACACCTACTGGAGTATTATTTCAAACATTCTGTTATTTTATTTAGATGTAGTATGATTTGTAGATGGCCAGAACCATGAAATCTTAAAACCAGCAATTTCCGAATTTTATATTCGTTTCCATCCCGTATATCGGCCCTGTTTTTACTTAAGACATGTGACGCCATTTTACTGACAGCAGAAGTTCACAGATAATCGAGGGTATATTAAAATACAAGAATGGCTTTTCGAACAATCTTATGTACAAAGAAATATTTAACTAGCCATTCTTTGATAATTCCAATCGTCATATGACTTAAGAGTTAACATTGTCAATCGCCAGATCGGAAAATCGATAATAGGTCGAAAACCCATATCACGAGGATACTTTAAAAGCATGTATTGACATAAATACGTCACCAGTGAGTCAAGGTTAACAGGTCAAAACCTCTTCGGGATTTTCTAGACTAATCATTAGATAGTACGTCAAACATTAGAACATGTGTTGTCTAACGCACTGGTTCCAAAGAACAAAACTACGATGGTCGAAAACTAACGACACTGACAAACCAGTTGAATTGTAACCCCCAGCAGCGTAGGATATAAATAGACTATGTTTTAAAATTTATTCTAAATTTAAAAACAGAAAACACACATTTCGGAACAGGACAAAAGTAGAAATGTACAATTTTTGTACACACACGCATTTTTTGTTGTTCAAATGTCAATTTTCGAAAATCAAAGTATTTCTAGATATTGAAATATCCATCCGCAAAATCCGCGTTGCAACAAAGAAATACTGATAGATGAGCAAACGTGCATATTAGTACCCGATTTTAAGGGGGATTTATAATATATGAATGTTGCATGCATGCTCTTTCTGATATTTAAGTTACTCGTCCTCTTACAATTGACTCTATATATGGACTATATTTTTGTCCGGGCGGAAGGTTGCGACACATGTTGTGTGAAGCAGTGTCTTCCGGTTTGTATGAGCGCTAGCATTAAACGATATCTCACTTACGTTCGATCGTTTAAAAATCAAATCAATCAAATCATTTTCAAAAACTAAAAAACAAATAAGAAAACATGTGTTTTCTATTTTTATTTTTTATTTTTGGAACTTCAAGAGACTGTGGATTCATAATCATAGACTGGAAAAATACATGTCCATGTCTATGCGTAGAGTAGTAGATGCGATGCTCGCCTGTAGACTGTGCCTAATCCATATTATAATTTAAATTAATATACATTAGGACGTCTTAAGAAAGTTTGAAGATACAAAAGTGGCAACCAGAAACCGTAAATCGAAGAAGGGCGGTGAATATAATGGCCAAAAGAAAAAAGGACAAAAGTACAAACAACAATCCACAAAAAATTAAAGATCGAGCAACACGAACCTAACGAAACACCGGGGGTGAACGCAGGTGCCCCGGAAAGGTAATTAGTTCCTGCTCCACATGTGACACCCGTCGTGTTACAAACTATGTCCCTTGTCAATCTCTTAATTTACTCAGATCACATGCAAAACTAAAAATAACAGAATTACAGAAGGTAAAGCATTTAATGTTACGTATTAACGTTTATTGATGATGTTCTGTCAATTAATATTCCATTTATATACACTAAAGAACTTGAGGTAAAATAAATAACAGTAACAGTAATATGACTCGGATGGTCTTCAGATTAGGAGGTATGGTGCTTAACGCTACTTTCAACAATATTTCAGTTATATCGTGGAGGTCAGTTTTATTGGTGGAGGAAATCGGAGAACCCTGAGAAAACCACAGACCTGCCGCAATCCACTTGCAAACTTTATCACATAATCTTGTATCGAGTACACCTATCAATGAGCGAGATTCGAACTCACAACGTTAGTGGTGATAGGCACTGATTGAATAGGTAGAGTTGTGAATCCAACTTTCATACGATCACGACCACGACGGCCCTTTGCATACTGATGATGTTCTGTCAATTAATGATTCAAAACTTTAAAATTGGATTCCTTAATATACATCAAAGAAATTGAGGTAAAATAAATAACAGAAACAGCTTCCTCTTACTCATTTATTGACATTTACCTCAAATTTGACTCCAGTGGTAAAAATTCTATGACAAAAGAGACGACTTCAAATTAGCCATTATAAATTTTCCACATCTTGATAGTAGTATGCCAACCGATGCAGGAGTTTATATTTCAAAACGCATATGCTACGCTCAATCTTGCAGTCGGTATTCGGAAATTTTACAACGGCACCGTTTTCTGAGTGTTAAACTATCAAGACAGAGCTTTTTTTTTAACGGAATAGCCTCTCCTTACCTTCTAAATATATTTTGGTACAGATGACGAGAGATAGCAGTTTGGTTCAAAGTTTACCATACTATGTCCTATAAGACTTGGAACTATTCTGACAGAGTGGTATTTATTGATTTTGTTTTCATTTTATTGCATAGCATGTATAATGGGAGATAACTCTATGTCTCTTAAGAGCATTTCCAATTCAAATAGTTCATAGGTAATCGATGGAATTTATTCTTTAATGGTAGATAATATGAGATCTTAATGGAATACTTAACTTCAAGTAATCGCTTATGGTATGAAGAATATACATATTATATAAGGAACAAAGGTGCGGATTCAGACGGCCGCCATGGCCATGATCGTATGGTAGTTGGATTTACAACTATCTATGCAATCGGTGCCTATCACCACTGATGTTGCGAGGTCGAATCACGCTCAGAGCGAGGTGTACAACATTACGTGATAATGTTGGTCAGTGACTTGCGGCAGGTTGGTGATTTTCTCCGGGTACTCCGGTTTCCTCCACCAGTAAACCTGACAGCCATGATATAACTGAAATAGTGTTTAAAGTGGCGTTAAATACAATAAAACCAACCAAGCAAACCAACACTCTTCTTTAAATAAATTAGCTGCCATTTACATCGTTTAACGATTAATTATCATGCCGGAGCTTTGCACCATCGGTCGCTGTCCTGAATCCTATGGTGCCATAGATTCTTCGGCTACAAACTGTGCACCTCCTCGAACATAAAATCCTGCATCTGTGTCTGAGAAGCATCCACACAAATTTAGTCTGATTGATTGATTGGTGTTTAACGTAATGTAAGCAGTATTTAAATCGTCATACATGCAAATGGCGGCGCTGGGATGTGCGTTTTGAATGTATCAATCAATGGGACAAATAGAGATGTTGAATACCATTTTTGCCATGCGTAAAGAAGAAAATTGATTTGGATTGGTTTGACTTATGGTGTTTAACGCCACGTTCAACAATTTTTCAGTTATATCGTGGAAGTCAGTTTTATTGGTAGAGGAAATCAGAGTACCCGGAGAAAACCACCAACCTGCAGCAAGTCACTGACAAAACTTATCACATAATGTTGTACAGCTCGCCTTGATCGAGATTCAACTCACAACATTAATGGTGATAGACACTGATTGCATAAGTAGTTATAAATCCAACTACCATACGATCACGGATACGACGCCTCCTACCCCCCCCTTTTCTTAAAGAAGAAAATTGGTTTGGATACAGGACAAACTTGTATTAATATGTATATAATTAAGTTTATGTAAACATGAGAATAGTACAGCACAAGCTAACATTTAATATTCATTCAATAAACGGCGTCGGTCAATAAAACTTTATCATGTTACACAGGTGAATACTGGGTCAATATATTATATCTATGATCATCTTCATTTTATTGCAAAAACAAACTTTAAGAAAATACACATACTTTGTCTATGAATATTAAATTTATTTGTTCGAGGGTTAGGAATTGTAATATGTGAGCCTTTGTATACACACACTTTGTCTATGAATATAGTCAAACCTGTATTAAGAGGACACCTTTGCGACAAAGAAAAAATTGCCTTTTAAGAGAGGTGACCTCTTAAAAGAGTTTCAATACATATGATATTTTCTTTGACAAGATATGCCGTGGTCATTTTTTAAGCCTTATTACTTGAAATGAGAAGTAATTGTTCATTTTGTTGATATTGGAGAAATTGTTGACCATCACTGTTTAAACTTTTTTGTCATGTAATTTTTCTCGTATAGGCTATAGTTGTTTTGTCTTAAGAGTAATGGTATTTAACCAGCATATTCTTCCATCCTAGCTAGTATTCAGTTAACTACGATCATCCTTTGATGCTGCTATTGTACTGTCCATGAGTCGTCGTGGTCGTGATCGTATAGTAGTTGGATTTATAACTACCTGTGTAATCAGTGCATATCACCACTAAATTTGTGTGTTCGAACCCTGCTCAGGCGAGGTGTACTCGATACAACGTAGTGTGATAAATTTTGTCAGTGACTTGCGGCAGGTCGGTGGTTTTTTGTCGATGTGTATGATGTAGTGTCATTTTTTAATGTGTGTGATCTTTTTGAAAGGAATTGAATATGGTCATGTTGTTTGATTATTAATATCCCTATATGTGTTAGAGATCCTATTATGAAAAGTACCTGTGATCCCATTTACAGATTCAATACCGCCACATGCTTGTGTCTGTTCAAAGCCAAGAACTGGATCTATATCGGCATATGTCCTGGTTTTTTTGTGTTCAGTGATTTCCGGTGTGATCTGGTTTTTCGCTTTGTTGATATTGGTTGCATTGTTGACCATCAGTCACTATTAAATTGTCATTCCATAATCTATATTTAAGTAGTACCACATATTCCAATACACAGCGGGGTCATCGTGGCCGTGATCGTATGGTAGTTGGATGTACGACTACCTATGCAATCAGTGTCTATTACCACTAACGTTGTGAGTTCGAACCACGCTCAGGCGATGTGAACTCGATACAACATTATATGATAAAGTTTGTGACTTACGACAGGGCGGTGGTTTTCCCGGGTTCCTCCACCAATAAAACTGATCGCCACGATATAGCTGAAATATTGTTGAAAGTGGCGTTAAGCACCATAAACCCCAAACCCATGTAATTCACAGCTAACTAAATATTACAAAACACCTTTTTATATGAATACATACTTTTATTATAGAAGTGTTAGTACATGTAGTAATACCTATTATACACGTATTTATAAATATACTAAATTTAGTACATGCTTGCGTGTATGAATTATTAAGAAAAAGCGCAAAATATACTTCTTATGTCAGGTTTGACCATTTTGTTCTCAACGTGTCTACTTGTTTCGTCCAATAATAATCACAGCTCCTGCAGCAAAAGCCGCCAAAGCTGCAATGATACAGAACGCAAATGAAAAATGTAAATGAGGGCCGTAACCGTCAATATTTCCAAACACAATAACACCGAGCATGGCGAATCCTCCTGCAAAACAAAATAAAAGTAGAATAACATTTGATAAATTGAATAAATATGAAATATGATATGTACATTGTTGAAAAATATATGATATGAAATCTTTGCACTAGCTTCAGAAACAGGTAAACAATGAAGCCTTTGACAACGTCAGAGTTTAAAACATCTGTCAAATTGCCAAAAGAGTCGTTCGAATAGTTTTAATGATGTTTTCTGGATGAATGTAGAGGAATCATGTACATTTCAGAAAATATATGGTGTTGGAAAGGTTAAACACTAGAAAAAATGGGTCAGGTAGACTCGACAAAAACTACAAATTTAGTAGAAAATCTAAAAGAAATGAATTAGTGGATTTACACCTTTAATTACGTCCTCGTTTATACTGTCTGTAATTTATACTAGTGAGTGAGTGAGTGATTGTTGTTTAATGCCAATGCCACAATTTTTCAGCTATACCATGGCGAGTAATTTATAGTTACCCTTTTATTACATCTGTAGTACTCCAAACTGGCGCCGTCGTGGTCGTGATCGTGTGGTTGTTGGATTTACAACTACATGTGCAATCATGGCCTATATCCACTGAAGTTGTGAGTTCGAATCCCGTTCATAGCGAGACGTACTCTATACAACATTTGGTGATAAAGGTTGTCAGTGACTTACGGCAGATCGATGGCTTTCTCCACCAATAAAACTGACCGTCACGATATAGCTGAAATATTGTGAAAGTGGTGTTAAACACCACAACCCTAACCCCTCTAACCTAAACTCATTGAACTGCATCGTTGGCGTAATGGTTAGCGTGCTCGCCTCGAGTGCGGTAGATCGTGGGTTCGAGCCCAGGTCGGGTCAAACCAACGATTATAAAATTGCTATTTGTTACTTCTCCGCTAAGCACGCAGCATTAAGGAGAAAGAGCAAAAACTGGTTGGCTCGGAATCAGAATAATGTGTCCGAGTGGAGCGACATGTCTACCGGCGGACTGTTGTTTCAATGAGCTAGCACTATAAAAATCCAACTCAGTGTGTTGGTCTACAAAGCGGACCTTATCATCATCTCATTGAAAATTAACTCGTTCTCGCCATGATATAGCTGAAAAATTGCTGAGTTGGCGTTAAGCAACAATCACTCACTCACTACACTCCTTGAACATCAGAAAGACTATAACATATAACGTTGGAAATCCATATCGTGGCTATGGAAATGGCAACAATTTACCGACCGATTGAAAGTGGCGTTAAACACCATCAACCAACCAACCGTTTTATGTATGCGTTTAATGAAAGCTTGTGTGTACAGGTACATTTTGTGTATATAGAGCAGTCGTAAAAAAACAAATTAAGAAGTTACTAAATTTCTGGTGTATATTTTAAAAGTCACGATGGAATACAAAAGAATGTTAAAAAGAAAACTACTAGCAATAAAAATAGCGACAATACATTTCCTGATGACTTGTAACGATAAAGTGTAGTTTTTTCTGGGCACAGTTAACACACAATTTACAGTGAAATCAGCAAGTGAACGACCTTTAACTTTACGGGTCTATGGTTTATTTATTAAAAAGAAAGATTATCTAGAGATTGAAGATGCAAATAATAAATATAAATGATCACTAAACGTTACAGTTTTCAACAGAAAAT
>MJUT01061375.1:94478-108866 GCA_002080005.1 Gigantidas platifrons
ATCGATCTCAAAACACGAGCAGTTGCATGTTTTTTTCCCGATGCGCGTACATTTCATAACATTTATAAGTTACAGAAACACGTTTTATTAAGCCATCAATCATATCTGATAAGTTTTTATGGGTAACAACAAATTACGATTTGGAAAATAATGCCCCTTTAAATGATGCAGATCAGAATGTGGTCTTACATAAAATTGTGTTGATTTATTTGCGTGTTTTTTTTTAAGTTATATGGGACGAAGTCCCAACTATGGTAGAAATAGCAATTTTTTTTCTATATACTAATGACTAAATTTTCATGCANGGGTTTCTGCAAAAAATTCGATGCAGTAAAAAATTGCTCTTGTAGGGGCACGAGTATCAAAGTACTAAAAACGACATATTGTATAAATAAAATCAAGAACGGGTACAAGGATGTAGAAAAAAAAATCAAGTTGCAGCTCTCGTGAGAAGTGGAACCTGTTCAAAATATTGCGAGATAGAGCGTGAAGTAGTCCTTGACAACCAATGTTTATGATGTATAAAACTAATGACGGCTTTTCTCGTGAATAAAGCATCGCACATGAACAACAAAATGTGCAAGCTAAAGCTATAGTACAATCAAGTTCATTTACTACTTCCGGTTATGAACCATGTTCGGTAGCGGATACGAAAACTGTCCGGAGTTTGGTCCCCGATATATTGTTTAAAAACATTATTGGAGTTCGTCCCAAGTTAGGTAACACCTATTATCATATTAGTTGACTGAACTTAATAGCGAGCATCGCAAGATGCGAGCTAAACAGCAACATGTGTGTAAGGAAATGAATCAATATATGAACAATACCAACCGGAAATGGATTCTAAGTTTCGGCATAGAATGGACAATCGGAGTGAAATACAGGAAATAGCCTTTTAATTTGAATAAAAATTAATTATCCAGTTTAAAAATAACAACAACAAAAAATTAGAAAGGAAACGTACAGCTTCTTTACATGAAACGATTAATTAATTTAAAAAATTGACAATCATTAGACCTTCTTATTTCGCCCCTAAAGAACGATCGGCCCTAAAAAATAAAAGCGTCCCCGATGTATCTCGGCCCTAAAAAAAAGTCGTCCCAATATATATCTCGGCCCCAAAAATCTCCTTTGCAATAGAATTAATTGGGTAAGTCGAATTGAAGAACAAAGAAAAATAATCAAGAATAATGAAGAAAAGAGCCCAAAACTACTATTTGTACATGTACATGTCTATGCGGAGATGCAATGCTCGCCTGTAGGCTGTGCCTAATCCATATTAATTTAAACTTGTATCTAGGTTGAATATAAATGAATCTGGAATGTAAATGTTAAAACCATTAAACAAAATTAAATAGATTTTGGGGAAAAATTCACACCACATTGTACATTGCTTTCGCCTATCTGAATTTTTATAATCAGATGAATATCACCGAACCTGGAATGCAAATGTTAAAGGAATCACAAAAAGGAGATACGAGAATATTATTAGAAGCGTTGGTCTCAACTATGCATTACAACAGGCCTCCAACGACCACTTCTTACAGAAGTGTCTCTTCTTTTTCGCTGCTACAAATTGTTTCTACTGGTAAGGGGGTGGTATTCTTTGTGCTAGAGCTCCTCATTTACGACCATAAAAGGGGTGTGCGTCCGTCATGTTAGAGCTACTCCTTTACGACAATAAAATGGATGTGACTTTCTCCATGCAAGATCTATTCATTTACGACCATAAATGAGACGTGACGTTCTCCATGCAAGAGCTATTCATCATCTGTCATCAGTTTACGTCCAGTAAAGGGGCGTGACATTCTTCGTTCAAATGCTTCTCATTTATGTCATGTCATAAAGATGAACTGTGCATTACAATCGCCAAGAAAAATAGCGCATGTCCGATTATAACCAGGGGTTCCTTTTGGGGTATGATTGTTATTTACTAATATACGGTAAACCAATGTGTCTGCATATGTGTGTGTGTGTGTGTGTGTGTGTGTGTGTGTGTTCCATTTAGTACATTTTTTAGATCCTTAAATTTTAAAAATAATGAAATTGTATTTCAAAGAGGAATTATTTCTCTAATGGAACTTACATTCGCTGGCAGTTGTGAAACACGGGTTCGTGTCTTTGTATTTTAAGCAATATTTCCACAATCCATAGTGACCACCTTCACCTTTAATCCAGTACGGGGTAGAAAATCCTATAAGGTGTAATATAAACGCTGCTATCGTTAGGATTATTCCTGCAATAATCATAGTCGACGATTCCCCTAATAACTCCATTTTGGTGCGAGATATTCCTCCAAATTTCTACTTGACCTTATCTGAATAATATAGCGTCACTAGATAACACAGGTATTTAATACCAGAAAATAAACGTTTCTTAATCCTGAAAAAAATGTGTATTACACCGGCTTTTGAAATACATATGATTTCGATATCATGCGTTCATCATAATTTTTTTTTTTTATATTCTTCTTTAAAATTGTTAAAGGGTGTACCCAAATGCGTATTTATGATTAAACTTGCATTCCAGGGTTATATGGTTATTTAAAAAAAAATCGTCCAATCATATGTTGCCAACGTTATAGTATAATTGAGAAAAAAAGTGAGAAACGGTGGACGCTAGTTTATTATCGTTTACTAATTTTACTGGTTCTGGTCTATCATTAGTAAACTTACTTAAATTATTGGCATGATGTTATTCAACTAAACTATGTAATAAACATTATATTTATCCAATGAATTTAGTATATGAATAAATTATTAGTTACGATCATACTACAATTCGAAACTGATAGCTAAATGTATCCCTTTTGTATCTCGTTGCCGGTTTTCAGCGAGGTGATGATACTCTTCTGCAATGCTCTATTTAGCAGTGAATGAGAACAGTATTTCTGGTTTTTTTATGTTAAAGTAATTGTATTTCAAAATTTTCAAAATATACATTTCTTGGAAACTGATGTTGGGAAGAAACTGAATTAAAAAGAAAATTTAAAGAAAATAAACGAGTTACGGTTATCAAAAAAATACTATTTGAGGAAAAATACTACTAGTATTCCTATAAATTTAAGAAAGCAATTATAAATAAGTTAATTTCTAAATTGTTGAGATTTATAAATTTTGAACCCATTCCCCAAATATAACCGTGGCCCTACTATACCATTGCCACAACTTTATTAGTGGATTAATGGTTAGGGTGCTCGCTCCCACCCCCACACACGAGTCTGCAAAGATTATGAAATTAGTATACGTATTTGCTGCATATATATGGCGGAAGTATTGCAAGCTTGGCTTTTAACAACAATCAATCAATCATGTATTTGATTTGAAGAAGTCTATAGTTATTTCTTAAAAGATAAATAAAATGAAAAACAAAGCTAAAAATAAATATTACACGGTCAGAACAGTTCAAAAGTTCAACACTCAAACGCATAACTGCACACTCATTTCTATAAAAAGTGGCGGTGATAAACTGGTTTTAAGTCCCAAACCTCCCCTGTCAGTGCACGTGTTTTCCACATTTTAATTTTATTGCAAAAAGATATCTGTAATTATTGTAAACAGTATGATATTTCAACTGAAAAATTATGTAGAGTTATAGATGCATTTACAATGAACGTGCATGTGTGGGAACAAGAGAAAATGCGTTTGCAGAGAAAACTATAAAAAATATCACGTAATAAGCACAAGAACTTGTCTTGATGACCGTATATTAACGATCCTTAATAATATACACATCTGCAAATTACTGTGGTCTGGACATTATTTTGAAATTAATTATTTTTTTGGCAACATGCGTCCGATTTAGTCAGCCATCAGAATTCTCTAAACCCATTAACTTTCAGCTAAGGAGTCTTCTACTCTGTTCCCAAGCCCAAATGGAAGCCAACAGGACACACATATTTTGACTCATAGAAATTTGAGCCTGACTAGGTCACTGACAATTTTTTTTTTATTATATGAACATAATATGAGAAAAAAAAACAACAGCAGAAATATTATATGCGAATATTGGATTTCCGTGTCGTATATTACTCTATTTTTTCAACTGGTTGGGCGTGGCTTAACACGGATTGACTGATTATAGGAAAGTTCATGTATTTAGGAGGGTCAGGTTACCTGACCAATTTCATTTATACAGCTAAATTCAATCGTGCGTGTATGATCCAATCTGTGTATTTAAATTATTTGATTAAAAAAATACTATTGTGACAACACCCATTATATATGTAGATGAATACATTAAAGACAATTTTACATAAACGTTAGAGAAATCCAAAGGGACAATCAAGAATGGACAATCCAGAGACACTGGCAGCATTGGGCACACAAGACACAGAACAAATAAATGTTAGAGAGAACTGAAGGGGCAATCAAGAATAGACAATCCAGAGACACTGACAGCATTGGGCACACAAGATACAGGACAAATAAACGTTAGAGAAAACCAAAGGGACAATTAAGAATGAACAATCCAGAGACAATGGCAGCATTGGACACACAAGACACAGGACAAATAAACGTTAGAGAAAACCAAAGGGACAATCAAGAATGGACAATCCAGAGACAGTGACAGCATTGGGCACACAAGACACAGAAAAAATAAACGTTAGAGAAAACCAAAGGGGCAATCAAGAATGAACAATCCAGAGACACTGGCAGCATTGGGCACACAAGACACAGGACAAATACACGTTAGAGAAACCCAAAGGGACAATCAAGAATGGACAATCCAGAGACACTGGCAGTAATGGGCACACAAGATACAGGACAAATAAACGTTAGAGAAAACTGAAGGGGCAATCAAGAATGGACAATCCAGAGACACTGGCAGCATTGGGCACACACGACACAGAACAAATAAACGTTAGAGAAAACTGAAGGGGCAATGAAGAATAGACAATCCAGAGAAACTGGCAGCATTGGGCACACAAGACACAGAACAAATAAACGTTAGAGAAAACTGAAGGGGCAATCAAGAATAGACAATCCAGAGACACTGGCAGCATTGGGCAAACAAGACACAGAACAAATAAACGTTAGAGAAAACTGAAGGGGCAATCAAGAATGGACAATCCAGAGACACTGGCAGCATTGGGCACACAAGATACAGGACAGATAAACGTTAGAGAAAACTGAAGGGGCAATCAAGAATAGACAATCCAGAGACACTGGCAGCATTGGGCACACAAGACACAGAACAAATAAACGTTAGAGAAAACTGAAGGGGCAATCAGGAATGGACAATCCAGAGACACTGACATCATTGGGCACACAAGATACAGAACAAATAAACGTTAGAGAAAACCAAAGGGACAATCAAAAATGGACAATCCAGAGACACTGGCAGCATTGGGCACACAAGATACAGAACAAATACACGTTAGAGAAAACTGAAGGGGCAATCAAAAATAGACAATCCAGAGACACTGGCAGCATTGGGCACACAAGATACAGAACAAATACACGTTAGAGAAAACCAAAGGGACAATCAAGAATGGCCAATCCAGAGACACTGGCAGCATTGGGCACACAAGATACAGGACAAATAAACGTTACAGAAAACTGAAGGGGCAATCAAGAATAGACAATCCAGAGACACTGGCAGCATTGGGCACACAAGACACAGAACAAATAAACGTTAGAGAAAACTGAAGGGGCAATCAGGAATGGACAATCCAGAGACACTGGTAGCATTGGGAACACAAGACACAGGACAAATAAATGATAGAGAACACTGAAGGGACAATCAGGAATGGAGAATCCAGAGACACTGGCAGCATTGGGCACACAAGACACAGAACAAATACACGTTAGAGAAAACCAAACGGACAATCAAGAATAGATCATCCAGAGACACTGGCAGCATTGGGAACACAAGATACACGACGAATAGAAACAAAACAAGAAACACAACACAGAAAAGTAAAAAAAAGATGGCACTTTATCCTGCAATGAGCACTCTAGCGAGCAAATAACATGTGTCGAATACAGGTGTTCTGTATTTTGTATAATATACGAATGCAGCTTCAAGACTTACTTTGGGGCCCACGAAAGGTTTGAGGAATATTTATTTTTCTAAATAAAAAAAAAATAATTTAACACTACCTACCCTAAATTGCAGGATAAAAACAATATTAGTGTATTGTAGAAGAATATAGAAAATATTTGTATTCGGCACGGAACTGGGGGAAAATGCTCGGCTAAAGCCTCGCATTTTCCTCCCAGTTCCTTAGCCTCATACAAATATGTTCTATATTCTTCTACAATACACTAATATTGTATATATTTTTTAACTTTTGTCCTATCACATGAAATCATTACAAGTACGAAAAACAACAAAATGGACAATCCAGAGACGCTGACAGCATTGGGCACACAAGATATATGACAAATAAACGTTAGAGAAAACCAAAGAGGCAATCAGGAGTGGACAATCCAGAGACACTGGCAGCATTGGGCACACAAGATACACGACGAATACAAACAAAACAAGAAACACAACAAGTAAAAGTAAAAAAGATGGCACTATATTTTAACTTTTGTCCTCCCAGTTCCTTAGCCTCATACACATATGTTCTATATTCTTCTACAATACACTAATATTGTATATATATTTTAACTTTTGTCCTATCACATGAAATCATTACAAGTACGAAAAACAATAAAATGACATATGTTTTAAAGAACAAACATTATCAACGGTAAAAACTGCTTAGTTTATCAAGAAAACACTCTTGTGTGCCAAACAGCAGTTACGATTCCGACATCAGCATCGGACAGCGTAATAACAAGGTCTTCTAGGGAAAAACGAAAATAGGCTAGCTCGATCGTTTAATTCCACATACCTCTATATAGATGATGTCCTTTCACTAAATAATTCTAGGTTTGGTGATTTCGTTGATCGAATCTATCTCATTGAGTTTGAAATAAAGGATACCACATATACAGATGGGTATGCGTCATACCTTGACATACACATCGGAATTGACAGCGAGGGGCGATTAAGAAAAAAAAACTTTACGACAAAATACATTGTAGATGATATCAAGTTTCCCATTGTGAACTTTTTATTTATATGTTGCATCATTCCAGGAGCACCTGCATATGGAGTATATATCTCTCAGTTGAGATGATATTCCAGAGGTTGTGGTTCCTATCAGGATTTCCTTAAATAGAGTGTCGCTGCTAACAAGCAAGCTACTGAAGTGTTCCTATTGGTTAAGTGAAGCCATAATTTCGAATGAAATAAAATGAAAAACAAAGCTAAAAATAAATACTACACGGTCAGAACAGTTCAAAAGTTCAACTCTTAAACGCATAACTGGACACTGATTTCTATAAAAAGTGGTGGGGCTAAACTGGTTTTAAGGCCCAAACATCTCCTCTCAGTGCACGTGTTTTCCACATTTTAATTTTATTGCAAAAAATATCTGTATTTATTGTAAACAGTATGATATTTCAACTGAAAAATTATGTAGAGTTAAAGATGCATTTACAATGAACGTGCATGTGTGGGAACTAGAGAAAATGCGTTTGCAGAGAAAACTATAAAACAAAATATCACGTAATAAGCACAAGCACTTGTCTTGATGACCGTATATTAACTATCCTTACTAATATACACATCTGTAAATTACTGTGGTCTGGATATTATTTTGAAATTACATTTTTTTTTGGCAACTTGCGTCCGATTTAGTCAGCCATCAGAATTCTCTAAACCCATTAACTTTCAGCTAAGGGGTCTTCTACTCTGTTCCCAAACCCAAATGTAAGCCAACAGGACACACCTATTTTGACTCATAGAAATTTGAGCCTGACTAGGTCACTGACATTTTAATTTTATTATATGAACGTAATATGAGAAAAACAAACCTAGCAGAAATATTTTATGCGGATATTGAATTTCCGTGTCGTATATTACTCTATTTTTTTTTCAACTGGTTGGGCGTGGCTCAACACGGATTGACTGATTACAGGAAAGTTCATGTATTTAGGAGGGTCAGGTTACCTGACAAATTTCATTTATACAGCTATATTCAATCGTGCGTGTATGATCCAATCTGTGTATTTAAATTATTTGATTAAAAGAATACTATTGTGACAACACCCATTATATATGTAGATGGATACATTAAAGACAATTTATTTTGACTGCGAAGATAATATCTTCCTACGTTCTGACATAGCATTCCATACATAGTGATTTCAAAAGGAGTACAAAAAAAATTGCAATGTCTATCTTTTTAGATTTTAGATTTTTAATCGTGACCAATATACGAAAGGGTTCATATTGCAAACATCGGAAAAAAACATCGACCAATGTTTAATAACCCACACAATACACCCTTGTGCGTTCTATTCCTTTTGTATGAATTGATTTCGGTGACACTGCTGAATACAGTTCAATAATGTCAATAACGAGAACTGCCCTGTACATACATAAAATAAAATCGAATGCTCTCATGTAAATTTAAAGGTCAACTCCGTCCGACCAGTTAAATGAAATAGAGTAATATATATCATTGACCTAAATACATAGTACGCTTTTAATCTTAATTTTTCAAGGGATTTTACATAAACGTTAGAGAAAACCAAAGGGACAATCAAGAATGGATAATCCAGAGACACTGGCAGCATTGGGCACACAAGACACAGGACAAATACACGTTAGAGAAAACCAAAGGGACAATCAAGAATGGACAATCCAGAGACATTGGCAGCATTGGGCACACAAGACACAGAACAAATAAACGTAAGAGAAAACTGAAGGGGCAATCAAGAATGGACAATCCAGAGACATTGGCAGCATTGGGTACACAAGACACAGGACAAATAAACGTTAGAGAAAACCAAAGGGGCAATCAAGAATGGACAATCCAGAGACACTGGCAGCAGTGGGTACACAAGACACAGGACACATACACGTTAGAGAAAACCAAAGGGACAATCAAGAATGGACAATCAGAGACACTGGCAGCATTGGGTACACAAGACACAGGACAAATAAATGTTAGAGAAAACCAAAGGGACAATCAAGAATGGACAATCCAGAGACACTGGCAGCATTGGGCACACAAGATACACGACGAATAAACGTTAGAGAAAACTGAATGGGCAATCAAGAGTGGGCAATCCAGAGACACTGACAGCATTGGGCACACAAGATACACGACGAATAAACGTTAGAGAAAACTGAAGGGGCAATCAAGAATAGACAATCCAGAGACACTGGAAGCATTGGGCACACAAGACACAGGACAAATAAACGTTAGAGAAAACTGAAGGGACAATCAAGAGTGGACAATCCAGAGACACTGACAGCATTGGGCACACAAGATACAGGACAAATAAACGTTAGAGAAAACCAAAGGGACAATCAAGAATGGACAATCCAGAGATACTGGCAGCATTGGGCACACAAGATACACGACGAATAGAAACAAAACAAGAAACACAACACAGAAAAGTAAAAAAAAGATGGCACTTTATCCTGCAATGAACACTCTAGTAAGCAAATAACATGTGTGGAATACAGGTGTGCTGTATTTTGTATAATATACAAATACAGCTTCAAGACTTACTTTGGGGCCCACGAAAGGTTTGAGGAATATTTATTTTTCTAAATTAAAAAAAATAATAAAACACTACCTACCCTAAATTGCAGGATAAAAACAATATTAGTGTATTGTAGAAGAATATAGAAAATATTTGTATTCGGCACGGATATTCCTCCCAGTTCCTTAGCCTCATACAAATATGTTCTATATTCTTCTACAATACACTAATATTGTATATATATTTTAACTTTTGTCCTATCACATGAAATCATTACAAGTAAGAAAAACAACAAAATGACATCTGTTTTAAAGAACAAACATTATCAACGGTAAAAACTGCTTAGTTTATCAAGAAAACACTCTTGTGTGCCAAACAGCAGTTACGATTCCGACATCGGCATCGGCCAGCGTAATAACAAGGTCTTCTAAAGAAAAACGAAAATAGGCTAGCTCGATCATTTAATTCCACATACCGCTATATAGATGATGTCCTTTCACTAAATAATTCTAGATTTGGTGATTTCGTTGATCGCATCTATCACATTGAGCTTGAAATAAAGGATACCACATATACAGATGGGTATGCGTCATACCTTGACATACAACTCGGAATTGACAGCGAGGGGCGGTTAAGAAAAAAACTTTACGACAAAATACATTGTAGATGATTTCAAGTTTCCCATTGTGAACTTTTTATTTATATGCTGCATCATTCCAGCAGCACCTGCATATGGAGTATATATCTCTCAGTTGAGACGATATTCTAGAGGTTGTGGTTCCTATCATGCAGGATTTCCTTAAATAGAGTGTCGCTGCTAACAAACAAGCTACTGAAGTGTTCCTATTGGTTAAGCTGAAGCCATAATTTCGAATGTTTTACGGTCGCCACCATGATTTGGTTGATCGTTATGGAATATCTGTATCAAAAACGACCACGAATATATTCCACTTGTCGTAACACTTCTCGATCCTTTCCTCATTCACGACGTATCTCCGGGCTTGTAACTAAATTAACACGGCCGTGCCAGTAGTGGAGCAAAAACTGTCTACCCTTCCGGAGCACCTGAGTTCACCCCCGGTTTTTAGTGGAGTTCTTGTTACACGATCTTTAGTTTTATGTGTATGTTTTGCAGATCGTTTTTTGTCCTTTTTCTTTAGGTCATTGTGCTGTCTGCCTTTCGTCCATTTACGGATTATGGTTACCGCTTTATATCTTCAATCTTCAAGCTCGTCTTTGTCTGACAGTCTTCTAGCATCATGCATTTTTAAACATTTAGGACGTTTTGTGAAAATCAGCCTATTTCTAGTATTATATATATACATTATATGTAGGTGAAAAATTGCACATTTGTCGTTAAGACAACAATCATTCACTAAGGAATTTTACTCATATGTAGAAAGGACATTTTGTATGAGCGCATCATTTCACAAAGAAGGAAGGTTTGGCACATAAAGCTAGTTTACCCTAGTCTCTTTTACTGAAGGACATATACCAAGCCTGGAATTTAAGTGAGTGGTCATATATTTGTGTTAGGGGTCAGAGGTCATATATTTGTGTGTCAGTGGTATCGATTTTGCCTCTTTCTACGATTTTTCTATTATATTTTGGAGCTGTTCCGACAGTGTGGTATTTTTGGTTTTTCTATTATATTTTGGAGCTGTTCCGACAGTGTGGTATTTTTGGTTTTTCTATTAGATTTTGGAGCTGTTTCGACAGTGTGGTATTTTTGGTTTTTCTATTATATTTTGGAGCTGTTTTGTCAGTGGGGTATTTTTGGTTTTTCTATTAGATTTTGGAGCTGTTCCGACAGTGTGGTATTTTTGGTTTTTCTATTATATTTTGGAGCTGTTTTGACAGTGTGATATTTTTGGTTTTTCTATTATATTTTGGAGCTGTTCCGACAGTGTGGTATTTTTGGTTTTTCTATTATATTTTGGAGCTGTTCGGACAGTGTGGTATTTTTTGGTTTTTCCCTTTGTTACTCACTGTTCACAGTACTACGACTTTAGCATATTTTTTCTACTTGAGCAGTCCTTGCTAATATTTTGTATATAAACTGAGGTGACCTTAACATGACATATGGTGAATCTAAATATTCATTTACCGGTAATTCCGTCTAAAATTGAGTTATTAAACATTTCAATACATTTTATATTGAAGCATTAAAATTTAAGATTATTATCAGAATAAAAGTTAATCTGCTGTCACCACGAACAAATATGTCCCATTGTATTGTACCATACAGCGGTCTTTATATGACACCAGTTGTGTCAATGAGGCTCTCATCGCATGTACCATCAGGTAAGCCAG
This sequence comes from Gigantidas platifrons, assembly GCA_002080005.1. Taxonomy (NCBI): domain Eukaryota; kingdom Metazoa; phylum Mollusca; class Bivalvia; order Mytilida; family Modiolidae; genus Gigantidas; species Gigantidas platifrons. The sequence continues at coordinate 106,346 of MJUT01061375.1, forward strand.
CCGTGCGTCACTGAATAGTCTTAACAATATAGCATTCGATATCACTTATTAAAAGATAAAGAAAATATAAATGTGAGGGACAAATAGGTAATATATAATTAGAAATGCCGATACCTGTGTTTAGTAAGTGGTACATTTTTATTTATATTGTATTAAACAGGTAATCAGAAGCCTTAATTGGAGAAGACAAACAATACAATGGTCAAAAGAAAAAAAGTCATTCAGGACGAGAAAAAATATTAAACGCCATGGGACTCGAAACAATCAAAGGTGATGGGTAGGGACGGATGATTTATCCAGTGCAACAGGTCTCCTATGGATCACTCATCATGAGCATAATGCTCATAATGAGCTGTTACACAAGGTTCTTTAACGTGCGAAGAGGGTGGCAATCTCTCAACACGGGACCTTGGTTTTATTTACGTCTCATCCGAAGGACGGTTTGGTTGTGAATTTATACATACCGAAGAAGCTCTCGGTCCTATTTCTATATCCCGGGGTTCCTGCGGGTTTGACCTCTTTTAGAGGACTAGTGCCTCAAGAACGGGGAAACCTGGTGCCTATTCTACCCCCGGCACACCCTCGGGGAGGGGGGGGGGTGGAGAAAACTAAAGGATGAGCAACACGAAATCTACCACAAACCGGGGATGAACTCGGGTATTACGGAAGAGTGGGTAGTTCCTGCTCAACGTGTACCACACTTAGTGTTACCCTTGTTACAAACAGGGTGATAAGGCATGAATGGGAAAAGGACAGGATTGTTATTACGACAAAGGAAAAATACCAGTGGTCATTTTTGACACATATATTTGTATATATCGTAATGGTTAATCAGGACATGGCGGCGTTCGAAATGATCACTTCAACTTAACAAATAGGAACCCGTGGTTCAGTAGCTTCCTTGATAGAACCACATAAGTAATATGGTAATCAGGACGGCATACTATATAATTGTATCAATGGTCACGCATTGGTCAATTCCGTTCTTCTTGTCTAGAGAGAGTGGGAGAGATGGGTTCAACCGAAGTTGGTCAATTAGTACTAATGTATAAGTATATGTGATTATAGGTATCAAAGCAATAATTCACCAATCATACCTTAGAACATATACAACAGTAATCCTCTCGCAAGAAAACAGTTCCTGCCGCTTTGATGTACACTCATGGATCAAAAGTACTTCCACACTAAGATATATTTCATATTAAACCACTTATTTTCAACACATTCTCCTGAAGTCATTCTTTGTCTGATTTTCATGAAATTTTCAGCATGAAACCCAGAAATAAATATAGTTTCTTCTTCTTATAATTTTCATAAAATTTTATTTATACTTTTCCTTATGACATGATTTAAACACAAAGTTTGATTTTTTCATCAAATCTTACTATATGATCATAGAAAATTGTGACGTCGAGAATTTATGTTTATGATTAAATCATAAATGCTTGTACATAAAAGTTCAAAAAATTACATGAAAATAATTAAATAAACTCCAACTAATTCTGCTTTTAAAGGTGAAAATTTCAAGAAAATCTGATAAGAAATGACTTCAGGAGAATGTTTTGAAAATAAGTGGTTTTATATGAAATATATAGGAAAATATCTTAATTGTGGAAATAATTTTGACCCGTGAATGTATTTTGAAAAATATTAAATGTAATGGCATAAATAAAATAGGAAGCTTTAGTATAATAAAACGTCTTAGCAATAAATCTTCCGCATTGTCTGATATTTACCCATTTCAAGACCCCGCATATAGACCCCCAGGATGCAGTTACCAGAAGCAATGAGGACAGATGCAGTAGGAATGCAGCACCATAACGAACTTAATCAAACGACATATGTAATACACTTCCGTTTTAGTAGTTTGAGAACTTCGTGTTATACTGAAGAATGGATAGACCTTTAGGGAAAAAATTCGACCCGCGTCCGAAAAGGATTCAGCGTTCAGAAGGATCGTATTGGGTTGCAAATCCTTGTGTATCGGAACACTTCTTAAATAAACAGTTAGGAGACATAGATAAACAGACATACCAGTATAATGCTAAACAAAGCAAAGAGCAACGAGAACTTCATAGAGAACTTCAGAGTATAAAGGCTACTAAACCTTATCGTAAGTATCGTAATATATTGACAAATGTACATAACAAACATAATCATGATCATCGTAGAAAATATAGCACGTGTTCTCTTTATGATATGACTGAACACGTGCTCGCATGGCGTTAGCATATTACACTCAATTACTGCCCGTATATTATCATCGGATATCAATCGGATTAAAATAAGATCTCTCACTGGGTCCCATTTCCTTATATGCAACGACATAGCAGATATGAGGAAATCCCATTACGTGTCACATGCGATTGCCTCTATGGACCATCCAATGAAAATGGCGGTCGCGGGACTGTGGAAGTGTTAAACTGTTTGGCATGCTAAGAACAATCCAATTGGCCTAATAAGGTTATAATATATTCATGATGATTTGAATCAGAATGTTGGGATGTGTCCGTCCAAAAAA